>ML831107.1:10417-40490 GCA_009831015.1 Picea engelmannii | reverse complement strand
TAACTGGACTGGCCAAGGACTATGGCAGACTCATAAGTATGAATATGTGATGTAAATGGACCTTGAGGAAAAGGTCAATGAATGTGAATGATATTTTAATTATTGCAGGACTGTTGAGAGGGGATGTGCAGAAAAAGAGACCACGATGGCGGTGGAAGGCACCCGAAAAGGTGGCGTTAACTTCCACCAAGAATAAAAATACCGTATTTGGACTCCACTGGCCCAGAGAACAAAAAGCGGCTCGTTGGTCTTGAAATTTAATGGCTCGTAGACTGGTAGGCAGATGGCTTGATGAGGGATGGGATGTTGAACTGCCCATCCGTAGAGCCATTAGGCCTAATCAGTGTCAGGGTAATCGTGCCACACACAACCTCGCGAGAGGATAAGGCATATGGCAGAGGCGATTGAAAGGGAAGACACGAGGGGAACTCTGGCATTACGCAGAGTGAGTGATAGCAGAGAGGAAGGATTGCAACCTTCTCTCCTGGTCACTGGAAGACGAAGAGACGCAGTCTTAGAGCATCGTGGTCTCAGCTTGGGGGTGGCTAGTGGTAAATCTGTTGGAAGTCGTTGAGCCTACGGTTGGGTGGAAACGAGCACCCCTCTCAGTAGTTGCACCCACTTCTGGTGTTATTTCTGATAAGTATTTTATGTATTGCATCTTGAAATTCATACACTGATATATATATATATATATATATATATATATATACTCAGAGCACTGTGAGATTGTGAACGATTTTAGTGTAAGAATGTTTGTGAATGTTTCGATAATAATTAATGGGCATATGCTTGTAATAGAGGAAGCCATGCACGACTTACGTTGATAAAAATGAATCTAATCATGCCGAGGTTGAACTAAGTCAAGTATCCAGTCCATTCTCGGGAAATTGTTTCCCTTATCTGTATCTAGGAATGCCCCGGAATAAACCTCTTCACGAAGATTCCCTCCTTAGAAAGGTTTACCAAGAACCTGGAAAAAGGAATTGAATGTGCAGGTCTTGACAACCCTACACGAAGAGGAGTGACCCTCTTAAAATCCCGAAGTAGCAGCGTAAGGATAAGTAGTGATCAACGGATGATATCCTGTTGGGAATCTGCGGTCGTTCACTACCTTTAAATCGAAGGAATAAACGAGGGATCGAATTTCCTTAACTCTTTTTCCTCTATTTTCGTGAATAGAGAGGAAATTTGAATCGTAGACCCCCAAGGTCCATGAGAACATATGGACCGTTGGTTTTCCACGTCCAAGGAGTAATGGGAAAGGGTGCAACATCGGGATCGATCTGAGCCGTCAGAGCTTAGCTAGAAAACCCGACAGTCGTTAGATCTATAGGAATATGGATGAGGATTAAGCCCTCGTGAATAGGAGTCTCGCGAACTCGGGGGTTCACAAGGTAAAAGTCCAAAAGTTGGATGCTCTAAGTCGCGAGTGGCGAAGCCACGAGAGGATCTGAGCCGTCCATCCGAGGAGGACAGGTGGCATAGATCCAAGGGTCTCGCGAACTTAGAGATTCGCAAGGTAAGAACCCAAAAGTTGGATGCTCTAAGTCGCGAGTGGCGAAGCCACGAGAGGTTCTGAGCCGTCCATCTGAGGAGGACAGGTGGCAGAGATCCAAGGGTCTCACGAACTCGGAGATTCGCAAGGTAAGAGACCAAAAGTTGGATGCTCTAAGTCGCGAGTGGCGAAGCCACGAGAGGATTTGAGTCGTCCATCCAAGGAGGACAGGTGGCAGAGATCCAAGGGTCTCGCGAACTTGGAGATTTGCAAGGTAAGAGCCCAAAAGTTGGATGCTCTAAGTCACGAGTGGTGAAGCCATGAGATGATCTGAGCCATCCATCCGAGGAGGACAGGTGGCAGAGATCCAAGGGTCTCGTGAACTCGGAGATTCGCAAGGTAAGAGCCCAAAATTTGGATTCTCTAAGTCGCGAGTGGTGAAGCCACGAGAGGATCTGAGCCATCCATCCGAGGAGGACAGGTGGTAGAGATTCAGGGATCTCATGAAATCGGAGGTTCGCAAGGTAAAAGCCCAAAGGTTGGATGTTCTAAGTCACGAGTAGCAGAGTGCTGAGAGCCGAGCACAAGAGAACACATGGCAAAACTTCAAGGTAGGGCCCGCATGATTGATGGGTGGACACGCGTCGCCTAGAAAAGGGAGTCAAGGCTCCGTTTACTTCTCCTGTCTCGGTGATTCGGTGGGAAAGGGCATGAGAACTCAACACTTGGAATTACGAAGTCGCGAGTAGCGAGAGGAAGGATTAAATAGCACTTCTCGAAGGTTCGTGAAGGGAAGGTGCCAAGATTTGACACTACAACTCGTGAAACGGTGAGTTGTGAGAAGTTCGAAGGGAAGGTCAACCTTCACTGACTTTCAAGTCTCGGAGGATCGCATAAAGGAGGAACGAGAGTTCAACCGGTGAACTTACGAAGCGGCGAATAGCGAGAGGAGATAGAGTTTAGCCTAGCTGGCGGTCATGCGCAGAGGACGCTGACAGAAGGAAGATATACCCATTTCGTGGCCTCAGGTATCGGCGATTTGTGAAGAAAATTTGAGGGTCTTCGACTCATGACTTGCGAGGTCACGAGTTGTGAAAGGCGCATGCATTTAGGCGCGTATGTGGTCCTATCGAACTAGGGACTAAAGGAAGGGAGTTAGTGCTTTGTCATTAAGCGGAGGGTATATCTAGATGGCCAAAATCTGCAGGCCCAAATCTACGGCCAGGGTTTCATTCCGAAGCCCCCTCACCATTCTACCTTCAAGATTTGACTCAATTGTATCGCTGAGTCACGAAACACAAAAAGGCACCTGGTTTTTTTGGCTTGTGGTCCTAACCCACGATCAAAGGGAGGTGAACAGGGAAGAACTAGCCTACACTAGACCCCGTAGGACTTCGGGGATTTTGTTCCTTGAGGATGAACGTATTTTATTATTATTATTTAGGTAGTGGGTATGTTACATCGACCATCATTCAATTCACCTCGACTAGAATTTCATTGCAAATAATATAACAACCCAACAACTGAAAGGTATAATTTCCAAGAAACTTGTTTCTATTTTAATTGAGCCTGGCTCTAATCTTGGTTATATTTCACCACAAGTTGTTGAAGCATGTGCCTTACAGAGGAGGAAACATGCAAAATCATGGTTAGTTTGATTAGCCATAGGAACTAAGAGAAAAGTGGATTGGTTAGCTTCGCACAAGGAAAATATGAATTGTTATGAGAAAAATTTAGAATGAAAAGATGAAGATGGTAATGCAGGAATTTTGCAAGGCATTCAAAATCTATTTTCAGTAAGACAAATATCAACATTGCAGCTTAATAATTTTAGCCGAAAATGGTGTCCCTTGTATGCTATAGAATTCATTAACTCAAAAGAAGGTGGGGAATTAAAGACTGAAGATCACCCTATGTTGTGGGAGTTTAAGGATGTATTTCCAGAATAGGTGCCTAGATTACCTCCAAGGAGAGATATTATTTTTTTAACAGATATCATACATGGAGTGATACCAACTTCAAAAGAACCCTATATAATGAGTATACCAAACTTGGTGGAGATGAAGGTATAGTTGAAGGAAATATTGGATAAAGGTTACATCAGGTCAAGTGTATCTCCATGGGGAGCACCATCCTTGTTTGTAAAGAATAAATATGGTACCTTGATACTATGCATTGATTATAAGGAAGTTGAACAAGATGACCATCAAGAACAAGTATCATTTTCCCAGGATTGATGATCTCTTTGATCAACTCAAAGGAGTTTTAGTATTTTCAAATATTGATTTAACATCTAGATATCACCAAGTCAGGATTAAGGATGAGGAAAACCACATGACAACCTTTAGAACAAGGTGCAGGCACTATGAGTTTGTAGCGGTGCCATTTTGGCTTACAAATGCACCAAACACATTCATGTTTTTTTATGAATAGTGTGCTCAATAAATATTTAAACAAGTTTGTCTTAGTATTTGTGGATGATATTTTGGTTTATTCCAATACTAAATAAGATCATGACGAACACCTTAGGATGGTGTTATAATTATTGAGAGAACACCAATTGTATGCTAAATTTAGCAAGTGTGATTTTGTTTCGAAAGGAAATCTAGTACTTGGGCCACATAATCTCAGTAGAAGGGGTGGTAGTAGATCCTGAAAAGATTAAGGAAATAATGGATTGGCCCACCCCTATAAATGTATCAAAGGTAATATCTTTCATGGGATTTTATGGGTATTACAAAAGGTTCATAAAGGTATTTTCCAATATTAGTAGCCCCATTACCTCATTCCAAAGAAAGGGGAAGAAATTTGTATGGTCACAATAATGCGAGGCTAGCTTCCAACAAATGAAACATCTTTTGACTAATTCCCATGTTATAAATATTGCAGACCTTGGAAACGATTTCTAAGTTTTCACTCATGCTTGCAAAGAAGGACTAGGAAGAGTTATTACGCAACAAGGTCAAGTGATTTGTTATGAATCACAAAATCTAAATGAACATGAACATAAGTATGTCACTCATGATCTAGATCTTGCAACGATTATACATGCACTGAAGATGTGGAGAAATTATTTTCTAGGAAGAATGTTTGTTCTAATGATAGACCATTATGGTTTGAAGTACCTATTCAACCAACGAAGCTTTAATTCTAAATGGGCCAGGTGGATGGTGTTGATCAACAAGTTTAATTTTGAAATTAAATACATTAAAGGAAAATAAAACAAAGTGGAATATGCACTCAGTCAGAGTGAACATGTTATACACTTGACAAAAACAAGTGTGGGAGATTATGATATAAATAAGAGGATTAAAAACATATCACAAGAAGATGAGTTCTTTAACCAAATAAGAGAAGGGATATGAAAGATACCCAAAGAGAAAAAATATGAAGGATATCAACTTGAGGTTGATAACCTGATGTTGTATAACAACAAGTTGTATGTGCCTAATCCAATAGGTTTGAGACATTGGTTATGGATGATTTCCATAGAATACCTTATGTTGGTCATTATGGCTATCAAAATAGGGTAACAACAATAATACAATTGTGTTATTGGCTTAGAATGAAGCAAGACATCAACGAGTACATTGCTAAATGTTTATAGTGCCAACAAGTAAAAGTTGAGCACACACATCCTACATATATATTTCCGCCTTTGCCTATTCTAGAGTGGAAATGGGAAACAATTTCAATAGATTTTCTCATTGGTATACCAAATATGATGAAGAAAAATAATGTGATCATGGTTGTAGTGGAAAACTTGAGCAAGGAAGCTCATTTTATTCCTATTAAATATAATTTTAGGACACAAATGTTGCTAATACTTTTATAAGAGAATTTTTCAGATTGCATGGTCTTCCTAAGACTGTAATCTGGGATAGACATGTCATGTTCACCTCAAGTTCTTGGAAAATATTGTTTGCAGGCTTGGGAACACATTTGGCATTTAATATGGCCTACCATCCTCAAATACATGGTCAGAACAAAATAGTCAACAAAGTGCTAGAAGACATGTTGAGGATGCATGTTATGCATCATCCCAAGAAGTGGGAAGAATATATACCATTGGTAGAGTTTTCCTACAACAATGGTTATCAAGATTCATTAAGATGATCTTGATTTAGTTTTTGTATGATAGGAAGTGTAGACTTCCAAACAATTGGGATAGTCTAGTGGATAGAATCATTCTTGGACTAAGATTGTTGATGGGAAAAGATCTATGTAGAAAATAAGAGAACTCTCATAGAGTTCAAAGTGGGAGATCATGTGTACCTCTAAGTAAAACCCAAGAGAAGTTCCTTGAAAATGGGGATGTTTTCTAAGTTGACACCCTGCTATTGTGGACTATTTGAAATCCTAGAGAGAATCAGACTAGTAGCACACAAAATTTATTTAACACGTATTGTTAAATCTAATAATGTATTCCATGTTCCTTTATTAAAGAAATATCTTCATGATCCTAATCATATTATTGATTGGACTATGATATAGGTGGAACCAGAGGGAGAGTTCAAGCCTAAACCTCAATGCATCCTAGACAGGGGAGAAACAATGCTATGGAACCAAGCCATCATGCAGTTCAAGGTGTAATGGAAGCACTTTGGAACAAATGATTATACATGGGATATGGAATATGCCATGACATTGACATACCCATTTTTGTATTTTATATAATTGTATATGCATGGTGTTTTAAACATTGAGGATGATGTTTTTTTAAATGGGAGGGGAATGTAACACCTTGTTTTCCCCCATGATTGTAATTATTCCTAAGACTTCATATGATTATGTTATGAAGCTTGTAATATTGTTTTGATTAATGAAAACACCAAAAAAATGACTGAGAAAGGAAGAGCCTTGAGAATAATATCCATGATATCACATGTGGAATTGATGAAGTGGGTTGGTGAGGTGGAGCTGAGATGTTTCAGTGAAGAAAATAGGAATCTTTCTTAGCAATCTATCTTATGCTTTCAAACATGAACTCACATCTACTAGTGTACCCAAATAGGTAGGAAACCATGGGATCCATTATGGAGGACAAAATAATGGTTTATGTAGTTAGTAACTGTTAAAAGTTCAGTCTCTTGGAGAAGGAAAGGTCTCATTGAACAACTTGAAAAAGAGGACACCATAGATTTACACTCTAGGGATTTGGACATCAGACTGTAGGTGGAATATAGAAAAATCCATGGGATTACCAAGGATTGGTGAAGAAGATACAAAAGATGAAAGATATCACCCAGACTAACGAAGAGAAGAGAAGAGAAGAGAAGAGAGGAGAAGAGAGGAGGGAGAGGAACTTCCACATAGAGAGATCAAAGGAGACCAAGAAATAGGGTTGAAATATAGAATGGTTAGTCACTGGGAGTGGTATTAGAAGAGCAAAGCATGCAATGAATATAATACAATACTTTGAGAAAGAGTACAAAAGCTAAGAGCTTGAAAACGAAGGGCGCAACATAAAGAGATGTTCATTGGCGTGGATCGAAGAAAGGAAGAATGCAGAGATATTTCCTTGAAGAAAATAGGAATCTTGTCCAATTTAATGATGATCACCCTAAAATAGAGAAGACCTACATCCATACTTGAGCAATAGAAGGTTGCAACTTGGTACTTACTGGACAAAAACTGACACTGGTAAGTGGAGGTTGCTAAGGGACTGTATAGAAGAGTAGGGGCTCCCTTGTGTAGAGTAAATACAATTGATAAACCACCTAATAAACCTTTTGAATCCCTTATTTCAGTGGGAAGGGAAAAAATCCTATTGTTGTCAATGGAGGAAGGAGAGTAACCTTCTTGGATCATCTGAGTTGGAAAAAATAGTTGAATCATTCCCTTGTGATATCATTGCTTGGAACAGGGGTGGCGTACTATAGAAAGGAACTCTACAGTATGGCCTAAGGTTGGGAGGAAAGGAGTCCTCCCACAGTTAGTTTGTTGTGAACATTTCCCTTGAACATAGAAGTATGTAATGTGACCTATTGGTAAGTGTTAATTATTTAAACCTGTATTTGTTTGATTAATTGGGAAATGTTAGTGCTTGTAAATGATGAATTAAAATCATGAGTAAAATGGAGTGTACCACCAATAGTAATTTCTTAATCTGTTATAGTTATGAAACTAAACAAGTATGGGTAGTCGATATCCCTGGTGACCTTGTAGATCGAGAGGAAATCTTGAAATATATGGATAAAATATTCACTCGAAGAGTGATTTGGAAACCTTGGTATCTAAAGTTTTGTTTGTCAATTTGAGCACCTGGTGTTTAGCGAGAGAACCCCAAATCTTGAGAGGAATGTTTGCAGGATATGGAAAAAATGTTCATTCAGAAGATGTCAAATAGGCCTTAGAGTCTGGGAGGTACCAATATGGGTAGTAAACCTTAATACCCAAGCATATCACCTATTTTAAGTGGAAATATTGAAATATATGCAACAATATTCCTCTTGATGAAGCTACAGAGACTTCGACAGTATCACAATAGGCATGAAATTCCTGGAGGTCTGGTAAGATCTTGCAGAACCCAAAATTTGACTAAGTCTTGAAGTTGGAGAATTATCCAGTAGAACATGTTTTTAGTTGGGGAAGTTTATAGTTTTCGATCTCGTAGGGAAAGTAGATCTCATCCCTTCATCGATGAAGGCATCATCACTGGGAGCGATCGAGTTTCAAGACTTGAGTGAAGATTGACGATGATGAAGACTTAAAGAAGGGATGAGGGTTTTCAATATGTCGGGGTTGACTTTAGTAATATATGGATCATTGGTACTAGTCACATCATAGTTAGAGTATAGAAGGTTGGAAAAGTTGGAAAATGGTTCCAAAGAGTGTTGACGACTAGGAATATTTTGGGCAAGAACGAGAGTTGTCAATCGATGTGAGGGAGATAATGAATTTATGATTTGTAGACTATCATAGCTACTATTTAAGTGAGGAAGGGGAATTATGATGTGGTGTACTATCATGCCTCTAGGGGGTGATAGATGTCACCAGCTGAATTTTCAAGGGGATGAGAGTGGTCCCAGGGGGGGTGAGAGCCCTTAGGCCTTCTATTACAATATAGACTGTCAGATCTAAATGTCGTTTGATCCAAATCCATCTTCAGAGGTTGGTGAGTAGGGAATTGGAATAAGGTATGGAGAATGGACCGATGATGAAAATGGATTGGGATAAATGAAAGTTGTTAAATAGCGGAGAAGAGAGATGAAATATCACCCATGGATTTGTGTAGGTACCACACATTCCTCATAGAAGAGGTGAATGGAATGGGTGTTATCCACCATGTAATATGGAGTTTCCAATGTGATCTAATACATTGACTGTCAAAACCTGAGGGTTGTTAGATATGAGGATTGGACCCACTAGGGTAATCGTCGTTGGAGTGGGGCTATTTGGGTAAATGATATTTTGTGGGCAATGGATCCCAATGATGACAAAGAAAGGATTTGTGAAGTTGAAACTGTTGAGTGGTGAGCTAGAGGATAGGTGCCACATTTATGCCATGTCAAAATCAAATTGTATGGAACAAGTTTTAAGGAGCCACATGGATGTCGCATGGTAGTAAGGTGGATTCATCAATGAAAACCTGAAAAATTTGGGAGGCTATAACTTTAGATCCAAAGATCATATTTGGGTATGGTTATAGTCATTGGAAAAATATCGGCAATAAGAATCCATCTTAGGTCTTTAGAGAAGGATAATAACTAAATTGAGAAGGAAAATTTTAACATCCCACCATCCTAAGAGACGGTTAGGAGGTCAGGTGTGTTAAAGAAAACTTGTCTTATAATTATGAAATCCAAGAAAAACATAAAGAACCAAAGGAAACATCAAACTTTATTTTTATTTTAAATTCTAAGACTTTAACCACTTCCTAAAGCCAACAAGTTTCATAGACCCGGAGAGTCTAAATATCCCTAAAATAGAAAAATCGAGGCCTTAAAAGGTTGAAAAATAGAGGAAAAAACACCTTGCATAAGCCATACACTTTTTTTCCCACTATAGGGAGCATACATACTCTCTTATGATTTCAATAGAGAGTGTATATATGTTACTTTCCTTAAGAGAAAGAGCATATATAAACCAGAATGGTAAAAAGGACTTGCAAGGAACTATGTGAGAAGCCTGAAACTAAAGGCTTAGGGTTTGAAACAAAACTTCTAGAGGCAACAACAATAATCATGCAAAGAATGAAAAAAACAAGAATCAAAAACCTAATTCTAACCCAAAGGGGATTGTCCCCAATGGAGTTGTTAATTATGTTTGTGGAGAATAAAATCCTATTCTTTGGGTTAATAACTACAATAGAGAAAGTACCCCAAGAACCTCTAACCAACACAAGAATCAAAATAAATTTAACTAACTACGTAAGAGAGGAAAGAAGAATTATTGGTAGTCCAATCATCTAACGAATACCTATTTCACGAATTTTCCTTCAATTATTTTCACTCCAATCACTTTCTTCACCAATCCGCACTCATAAAGATACACATCTACAAATAGGTAGTTACAATAACTAACTTTTAATTACTAACAAGTACCAATGGTTAGGATGTTAGTGTCCAAATCAATTAAATACATATAAAAAATATAAAAGTAAACACATTGCATAAAAATGGATGGGAAAGAGAGTTATCATTATAATTGAAGAAACAAATGATGTATACAGATATCACCATTTTCAGCAGTGACACTTCCTCCAAACTGACCTATGGATTCCTTCATTGGGCCACTTAAGGATCCTCACAACTTCTAGATCCTCACTCTAAGTGTGTCAAAAAAGAGAAGGAGACTCTTTTTGGTCATGATAATTGGGAAAGAAGGATGGAAATAGGGGTTTCTAGGAATGAAAGAGAGGAATTATTTAAAACCATGAGAAGGGGCTTGCAGACTTAATAGAAGTTTTCCAGCATACTGATGCTATTTGGAATTCTTCCTCTCCTCTACCCCTTGGAATTGATTTATACTCCAAATTTTTTGTTGGAGTCATTATCCATGAGATATATGGGTTCGGGAATGAGAGAAACCCGTAAAATCCATTTTAAAATTCACATTTTTATATTTTTTTGTGTGAAATAAATGCATACGTGAGCTACAGAAGAGAAAAATACATATGAAAAGTTGCATATCATAGTTGTACATATGATAACGAGAATGTTAGTATTGGTCTTGTTCCATTCATTGACATGCATTGTGATCGAGATTCAGGGGTCAAAATTCAAAAGATATATTGTAGATCTCACACATCAAAGAAACAAAGAATATGGTCAGGCACCAGGAAATGTACAATGAAAAATCAATCCTTAAGGGCCTTAGACTCACTCTCAATACTTGGGTGCTTATCGAGAGCACGAAATGAAATTATATATCTAAAAATGATTTTAATCCCCCGCACAATCAAAACCAAGTGATATAACCGAGGCATAAAAAGTGAGTGCAGGTGGAAGTGCGAGCCCGATCATTCAACGATTGCAGCGATCCTGATCAATAGTGTAGGACACATGTCACATCAGAAGATACTCTGGAAGTAAACACAACATTGGGGTGTGACAACAATTTAGGATTCTATGTGTCAAAGAATAAAAGGTGTCACATGGTAAAACATAAAAAAGGAAACCACTCCCTTAGGGTTTTGATAGTGGTATTCATTTCCCACCAATATCACACACCAACCAACTTACCGTCTGTAGGACCGCTCATTTAGTGCCACCTAGATTCAACATGATAGTCCATATGGACACCTATAAATCCAAAGAAGACGTAACATGAGAGCCAAGTGTATTTCGATCTTGTCAAAGAAAGCCATCTATAATATTCCATATATAAAATAGTATGAAAAACAGAAATAATTAGCTAGAAATGGAAGATAAACAATGTTATAACCAGAACAACACCACAATAATACTATAATAATACTAGAATAACACCAGAAAGAGTACTTTGATTACTGAGAGAAATGTTCACTTGCCTATTCGAGCGGGAAAACTCCATTAGAGAAGAGCTCTATTACAATAATATCCAAGACAAAACTTCTCATACCCTCTACTCCTATTTATACTAAATATTTGTATCCAAAATAACAATCTAGATGAAGATCCTTCTATAAGAAGAAGCTTATATTATGTATTCTTACATTTTACTTAGTCTTCCTTATTCCTAGGCCCTATTAATATTGGCCTTTATTACATGGAAATATATTATTCTATCTATGTGATGGGTTAGGTCCCTAACATATCCTCCCCCTTAAAAACAACCATGTCCTCAAGGCTTGCGATGAGAAAATTGTTGCAGAATGGTAGCTGGTTCCCAAGTGGCATCTGTTGGAGTTGTATCTTTCCACTGGACTAACACTTACTTGATGGTGCGCTAGTGCAGAAGACACTCACTCCGGTCCAAAATTACTTGTGGATGTAGCCAAATGGAACCTTCTTCATCCAACTCAAGAAGGTTGGTTTGAGTTTGGCACTTAGTTCCAATCACCTTCTTTAAGCAGGGAACATGAAAAACATGATGGGGCTTAGAATGATTGGGCAAAGATAACTGATAGGCCACCTGTCCCACATGCTTGAGAATGGTATAAGGACCATAAAATTTGGGTGCCAGTTTTTTACAATGTTCAACCTTGAGGGAATTTTTCTTATAAGGTTGAATTCGAAGAAACAATTGATCTCCTTCTGCAAATTCATGTTCAAAGCAACCTTGATCTACCTATTGCTTCATGCAATTCTTGGCCATGATCAAATTCTCTTTGAGGGTACGGAGAATAGCCTCTCGAACTGTAAGTGTTTGGTCAACCGATTGGACCTTCGAGACACCTGGAAAGTAAGTGAGAAATGAAGGTTGATTTTTTCCATATATCGCTTCAAAAGGAGTCATGTAGGTAGATGTATGGAAGAAGTGTTGTACCACCATTCAACTAGTGGTAACCATTGAGCCCATTGATTTTTTCGTTCTGAGGAAAAAAACCTAAAATATGTTTCCAAACACTTGTTGACAACTTTAGTTTGACCATCAGTCTAGGGATGATAAGTTGTGCTGAGATGCAATTGGGTGCCTTGTAGCTTGAACAGTTCTTGCCAAAAATTGTTGGTGAAAGTGAGGTCATGATCAGAAACAATATAATGAGGCATGCCATGAAACTTGAAGACCTGATCCATGAAAAGTTGAGCCATAGTGGAGGTTGTAAATGGGTGTTGAAGAGAACATAAATGAGCATACTTGTAAAAATTATCAACTACCACCATGATCACTGATTTATTCCTCGATTTAGGTAATACTACAATAAAATACATAGAGATATCCCTCCAAATAGTTGGTGGAATCGGAAGCGATTGTAGTGTTCTAGGAGATTTGAATGTTTTTCCCTTGTCGAGTTGAAAAACATCACATTCTGCCACAAAATTGTGAATTTCCTGTTTCATACCATCCCATAAAAAAGAATGTCTGACCTGGTCATAGGTTTTGGTAAAACCTGAGTGCCCATTGGTGGGTGTAGCATGAAGTTCAAAAACAATCGTGGATTTAAGTTTTTATTGTTTACTTAAATACAAACGTCCTTTGTATTGAAGCTCATCATTGTGCCAAGAGTACCCTGGGGAAATGGGATAATTAGCCTGCAATTGTTGTATCATATGAAAATTTTTGGGATCGTGTAGCCATTCCTAGCAAACAACTTGGAGACAATCTGATAAATTAAGGAGAGGGAAAAAATGGACCCTTCATATTCATATTTTTGGGAAAGTGCATCAAAAACCACATTGTCTTTTCCTTTCTTGTAAATGATCTCAGAATCATATCCAAAGAGCTTAGTCACCCATTTTTGTTTCTCTATGGAGGAAAGGCATTATTCTAGAAAATACTTGAGGCTTTGATGATCTGTCTTAATTTGGAATTGCTTCCCTAATAGATAAGGGAGCCAAATATCTAATGCATGCAAAATAGCCAACATTTCCTTTTCATATATTGATTTTCCCAAATTTCACTCGGACAATTTTTTATTGGTACAGGCCAAAGGCCAACCCTCTTGCATAAGAACTGCTTCAATTCCTTTCCTGGAAGAATCCCATTCCAACACAAAGGTATTTTTGAAATCATGAAGGGCCAGGACTGGAGTGGTGCACATGGCCATATTCAAGGTTTGAAATTCCTGAGCAGGTGCAAGATTCCATGTGAAATAATTCTTTTTAAGGAGAGCAGTGAGAGGGGCCGAAATATTTCCATAATTCTTAAAAAAATTGTGATAATAACATATTAAACCCAAAAATCCACACAATCTTTTGAGATTCTTTGGGTGAGGCCAATCCTACATAACTTCAATCTTTTTAGGATCTACCTTGACACAAGCCTTGCCAACAAGATGACCCATGTAATCAACTTCTGAGGTGCCAAAAGAAAATTTAGATTGTTTGAGTAAAATTTGGTGTTGAGAGAGTTGATGGAGAACTCGATCGAAATGAGAAATATAGGATTTCCATGTTTTACTATATATGAGGATATCATAAAATAAAACTAAGACAACATGACAGAGAAAAGGACGAAATACATGATTCATGAGGCTTTGGAGAGTGGACGGAGCATTACATAAGACAAAGGGCATGAAAAAAAACTCATAGTGGCCCTCATGAGTTCAAAATGAAGTCTTAGTAATGTATTCCTCATTCATATGTATCTGGTGGTAGCCAGAACGAAAATCAAGTTTAGTAAAGAACTGGGAACCACTCAATTCATCCAATAGGTCATCAATGATAGGAATGGGAAATTTATATTTAATGTTGAGATTGTTGAGGGAGCGGAAGTCAGGACACATGCACCAAGAACCTTCTTTCTTAAGGACCATGACCAAAGGAGAAGAGTAGGGGTTTGTACTAGGATATATAACACCTGTGTTGAGCAGTTATTGAACAATTTTCTCAATTTCATTTTCTGGGGAAATGGGATGACGATAGGGACATACATTGGGAGGAAGGTTTTCGGGGACAAGGGGAATGGAATGATCATGAACACCATGGGAAGTAGGGAGTCCCTAGGGAGTGGAAAAAACAACTTGATGTTTATAGAGGATGGATTGGAGTTCCTACTACACAGAGGGTGTCTCATTGGCTTGAATGGCATGGATTTGTGAAATAATTCTAGAATGACCTTTTTTTAGTAGATTTTCCATCCGATGGGATTTGACGATATCCAGGGAACCGATTATGATTCCTTGGAACTTATATTGTTGGCTTTCCTTGTCAAATTGCATGGTTAATTCCTTAAAATCCATGAGAATGGGACCCCAAGTACTTAGCCATTCTGAACGGAACACAATGTCACAACTGCCCATGTCGATAGCAAACATATGAGATTTCATGTGGTACTAGCCAATTTGGAGACACACATTTTCACAATGCCTACCACATTTCATGGACCCTCCATTGACAATCATGATTTGAAAATTATGACAGCACAAATATAGCAATTAGTTTCTTGGGAAATGTGACAATGAATAAAATTATGGGTGTTTCCACTATTAACAAGAATGATGACCTTCCTATGCTTACTGTAACCAATTAGCTTGAGGGTTTGGGGAGCAGAGAAGATAGTGAGAGCATTGAGGGAAATGACGGTTCGACTTTGGGAGGGTCGGAGGGAGGGATCAGGTCATTGGGTTTAGCTGACATGACCACAAGGGGATCCTCAACATTGTCTTCCAAAACATCCTCCGAGATGGCCATAAAAAGATTTTGTTCCTTACAACTATACCCAGGAAAATATTTTTCATCACAATTATAGAAAAGGCCTTTGAGTTGGCATTCACCCATTTCTTCCCTGGTCAATTTTTGGATCTTTAGTGGAGTAGAAGGAGGAATGGGAGTGATTGGTTTAGTGAGAGGAATAAAGGAGGGTTTTAGGTTTTGAGAAGAGACAACATGTTGTGATTCCTTATCTATTTTAGTAGTTTCCACCCAACTCTGAGGACGAGCCATGAAGACATGTGCACGAATATCATCCTTGAGGCCACTGATAAAACATTCTCGAAACAAATCATGAGACATGCCCTCTATATGGACATCCAATTGCTTAAAAGAGGTTATAAAGTCTTCCACTGTGCTATGTTTTTTCAACTTTGTCAAACAACCTAAATGGTTTGTGTCAGTGTCAAAGTGTTCATAAAGATCTGCCACAAATTGTGTCCAAGACACATACCCTTGGCGGGCATTTTTTCTCCATTTCCACCATTTCCAACATTCTTGATCTCGATGTAGAACACCATACTGTATTTTTTCCAACTCATCTGTAATTCCATACAAAGAGAAATAATGTTCCATTTGAGTTACCCAACCAGTGGGATCCGAGCCATCAAATTGGGTCACATCCACACACGGAAGGCGTAGGCCACGTTGAAAGTGATGGGGTTGAAAATTATGGGAATGAGACAAATTTTCACCTTCGGGTTACAAACATGGGTCAGAGGAGGGAAGATCTGCATGGATATGCAACTTGGCACAAATCATCGTAGTGAAGGAGGCAAACTGGGTATTGAAGGATTCAATCTGGGTAGAGGGGTCCTGTTTGATGTCCTCCATTTTAGCATCGATTGAGGAATGTATGTTTTTATTGATGGTGGAAACATTGGCACTGAGTTGTCTCACTTCTTGTTGGGTTTCTGTTAAATTAGAGTACAAGGAATTGAAGCAAGCTTCCAAGTCTTGGCTATGGGTGTGGGCCATGATGAAGAGGGAAAACGAGAAGGGGTAGGTGGGACCACAAAATAAAATGGGTTATGGGTAAATTTTATTAAAATGATCAGGGAAATGAGGGGAATCCAATGGTATAAAGCCCAAATACGGGTGTTGGAAGGGGGTCGGGTCCATGAGAAGTTTTATTTTGCTGAAAAATGATATGTATGACTGCGATAAGGGCGTAGAGAGGAATCCAACAGGATAGGTCTCAAATAATGGTGCCAAAAGGATCCAGACTTTTTTTTTACTCCTGCGGAGTTATACTCCGATCTGAATAATACTGCAGTGATGAAATGCCCAAATGCTTAACAGGAAAAAATGTGTAGTAATTTCACAACCCAAATGCAGGAGACACGGTTGCGCGGAAATAGATCTTGTCTGTTTTGGTTTTTTTTTTTTGTCCCAAGGGTTAGGGTATGCAAGGGTTCTACAGACAAGGGTTTTCCATGTGCTATATCTCCATGATATACGTACAGGGTCCAAAAATATTACTCGGCCCAATATCTCAGAGAACCAACTAAAGATGCTAGATCGTTCCCTTAGTCGTACTACTCGACTACCTAAGTACTAGAGAGTATATTCTAGAGTGTTGTTATCGATGGCACTATAGAATTTAGGTAGATGATCCGTTTAACTATGGAGGGATTCAAGAGATATAGGTCTATCTGTTTAACTATGGAGGGATTCAAGAGATATAGGTCAATCTGTATACAGGTTTTGTCTGATGCACTACCACTCGAAGGGGTACCAACAGGGGTTACAAGGGTGTCCAACATATGTAAGCTTAAGTACCACTTGTATTTCCTGCGTGTATGAATCCCTGACCACAGGTTTATGTGTGTAACAATAGATCTCTGTAGCTTTAAGATGCCAGAATATGTCGCTACCTTGGAAAAACAAAATTAACCCACAATTTTCTATCGAGGAAGGTGCTCTGATTCCAATTGTAATATTTCAGATATAAAATAGTATGCATAAAAAAAATAATTAGCTATAAATGAAAAATAAACAATGATATAACCAGAACAACACCATAATAATACCAGAATAACACCAGAAAGAACACTTTGATTACTGAGAGGAATGTTCACTTGCCTCTTTGAGGAGGAAACCTCCAGTAGAGTAGAGCTCTATTACAATAAAATCCAAGAAAAAACTTCTCATACCCTCTACTCCTATTTATACTAAATATGTCTATCCAAAAGGAAAATCTAGAGGAAGATCCTTCTAGAAGAAGAAGATTCTATTAGGTCTTCTTACATTTGACTTATTCTTCCTTATTTCTAGGCCTTATTAATATTGGCCTTTATTACATGGAAATATATTATTCTATCTATGTGAGGGGTTAGGTACCTAACACCATCTGTGGTAAGAGATCCCATCATTGCTCGTGGTTTCCATGATAGACTCAACCATACATACACTAAGATTCGGAAGACACTTCAATGTCTACATGGAACAACCCCAAGCTTCCTTGTGTCCACATATTCATGGTGATATTATCATGATGACATTCAAATTTCATGCATTTATTTCAAATTGAAAAGACTCCAACCCATAGGGAAAAAGACATGTGTATCGAGACAAAGGCACAGAGGAAACTTTTTCAGGTGAGTGGGAAGATCTGCTGACAACCCACCAAATCTATTAGAAAGGATGTGACATACAACAGGATATCCAATATCACATTCTCCATCCCACACCCCTCATCATGCCCCTGACTGTAGTTTTATAAGTATAATAATCATTTTCCTTGACGTTCTATTTCACTCATGTCCTAGATATTAACATATTGGGATAGGTGTGGATAGTCATGTCACTCCCTCTACTATCCCAAAAGACACATGTCAAGTTTCTATAGAAAGCATAGGGAGGTCGTGGATAAACCATTTTGAAAATAATCTAGTTTTTGTTGATAAAACTATCCTAATGCCTAATGTAGCAGATGATGATCCACCTTTTCAAACTTTTTTCATAGGAAGAGCTCATAAACCATCCTGGATACAGATATGGGGAAAGGTTGTTTTATTCACCGTTATAGGTTGAATGTCTTTCTCGGGTATCATTATCACAACTGGGAAGCCATAAGGGAATTCAGGAGTCTACCCTAATGTGCATTTGTATCAATTGATCGGCCTGAGGTAGTATCTCGAGGCAGGAGATTTCAAGCTCCAGTCATTGATACCCTACATCGAAAAGTGGTGAGGTCTAAGAAGGAGGTGTGAGTAGGCCTTTCAACCAACCATCAATACAAATCATTCCATGGTTGAACAAGCCCACCGATGTAGAGGAAGACCTCATGGATCCATTAAAAAAAACTCATCTTAATTCTCAAGAAGAAAAAGGTGACGCACCCCACTAAGAACCAACCTGCCATATTTGGGGGTAAAAATCTATTTTTACCTAGTTAAAACAAAAAAAAAAAAATAGTAAAGAAGATCAAATTCATTAAGATATGATGCACGACATCAAGATTCTGAGAAGTTGGAATCTATGTTCAAGAAGAAGTATTGGTCTAAGAAAGTGGTTTTACCTCAAGTTAGAGAAACTATAAATCAACAGAAGAAGCTCATTTGTAAGGTCAAAATTTTGTGGAATTCAAGAGTTTCTTATCCTCGAGTTGTCTGATCAAACACCCACTCACACACAGACCAATTTTTAAGACTACAGGCTGCAAGAGATTCATCCCCTACTTTATGCTTTAGTATGTGCTTGTTTTTGTGTATGTTCTCTTATGCAATGCATCCCCCTCATTTCATTGCTTCTTGTATCAGATCTCCATTAATAAAATATCGAACAACAAGTTTTATGACATGTAAAATGTGACTACATGTTGTATATATTATGATGTTGAAGTGACTTCCTATGAATGTATGACCACTTCTTGTCATTTTCTCATTTGATTAATGATGTGCAGAGGGTGCCTCCATGGATTTAATTATACGAAAATGTTCATTTTTTATTCATATTTTAATGATATGATATATTTGTCAAAACTTTTGAATTATTAATTTATCAACACATTATTCGATCCATAGGTTGTGAGATTCACCTTAAATATACCTCACATGTCTATATTGTATTTCCTCGAAATTCCCTCCTTCTCAAAATTAAATAAAATTGTCTAAATTACTCATGGGAATATGCATCTTCCCATTGAATGTATTGGCATGGGTTCTGGTATTGTTTGAGGGTCGATAGTTCTATAAGAGAGAGAGAGAGAGAGAGAGATAGAGATAAATATTTCCAATTATTTTTTGCATAATTTTTGTTCTAAATCAACATGGATTTAAGATCCATTCTAGGTCTTAGACCGTGGGGTGCCTCGACATAGTTCCATTTACAACCTATAACATATTGAGGGATAACATATGAAATGGAAATGTTTCCTTGGAATGGAATTTGAAAGTATTTTTCCTTGGGGATATGACAATGTAGATCTGGTACTCAAAGGTGAACGAGTTTCAGACCCTTGGATATTAGTTTATTTCACCTACTGACTCCACAAGAAGAAGATCTAGAATCTAATAGAATATATACCAGAATTAATCTAGATCCTAAGCGTACTTCATTATACTCAAACCCCGATAAGATCGTGACCTGGAGAAACCTCAGAGAACTTCAAATATCTTCTCCTCCAGGTAACCCTAATTTGGGAGCTTCTCATTCTATTGTTCATGTAGGTAGTGAATTTTTAGAGACTGTTGATATATCTATCGATTCTATTTATGTTTCTCAGATACCTCTTGAACCCTTAATATATCTACCAAATTCACCTTTAGGATTCTATGAAGAAGCGATCTCCTCCTTTAAACCCTTTCTAAAAAATCCTATCATCCCTCCATCTGTTGAAGCTTGTAACATTATTTGGTAGAACCTTATGGATAATTTAGGAGGATGGAGAGCCAAGGAAAATGAACCTCCCCTGCCACCTTTAGAACCTTGGTTCATGGCCCGATTCGACCCTATAAATATATCTTTTCATGTCCATGAACTGCCTGAAAATTACCTAAATTTGTTACCCAAATACAATGGTTAACCATCCATTTACACTAAAGAAAACCTAGATATCTTCCAAGATTTCATTGATAACCTGTTCATGGAGCATGATGATGTCTTCATGAGGTTGTTTGCTCAATCCCTATAGGGATATGTTGGTAAATTTTTTAGAGAACTCCCATATTCCTCTATTGACAATTGGAAGGATCTTGAATGTGCATTCATGAAGCGGTGAGGGGAGAAGAGGGACAACATGTACTATCTGACTAAATTCATATCCCTTAAGAATAAATCAAACGAGTCTATTGTCGACTTTAACAAAAGTTTTAGCAACCTTTACAACAATATTCCAAGGGAAATAAAAAAGGTCATATATGTTGGGGCTTTCAACATAGATTTTTCCATGGAATTAAGAGAAAGAATAGCTGCCAACTTGTTGATAATGCATGATGATGCAATAGACATTGAGGGAAATATGATGACATCAGGAAAAATGAAACACAAGTTTGATCAAGTAGACAAGAAGAAGATCATAGAAGATGGTGACCTTCTAAACCCAACCAAGGATGCTCACAAAGCTCGAATGGGTGAAATGTCTAGACTAATAATAAATTTGACAAACAAGATGTCTATATTTCAAATGGAGAATGGTAATGCTAATAAAGTCCCTCAATAAGGAGGGGTGAGGTACCCTAACCAGTTTAGGATTCCTTTTAATCATCAACTCATGAGGAGAGAAAGAACAAATTATGAGCATCCCATTCATCCTCCTATACGAATTAATGATCAAAATAAACTAGTAGAAGAAAAAATAGATGAAGGATACTTTGATAATCTAGAAGAGATACACCTGTTGCAAGAGGAAAATAATATTATGCACCTAACTTAGAATGATTATGAAGAATCTCTCAACATTAAGAGGCCAACCCTAAAAAATGAATCCAATGAAGAAGTATTTTCTATGCTCAAGGAAAAATGTTTGTTGATGCACTATAAGATGAAATGCATAGCAAGTATGATATTAGGCCTAGGAAGAATATTTTTAACTAGGACAACCAACCACAACCTAAGAATATTAGCTCAAGTATTTTTATGGATAAAGTCAAAGAATTAAAAAATACTATCAAGATTAACGAAGTTGGTGAAACTTCAAAAGAAGAAGAAAAGGTAAAGGAGCTTGAGGAATCAATTTCATCATTACATTTTGAGAAAGAAAATTCAAAAATCAATATCCCGGTCCCATTGGATGAATTGGATAAAAATTCCTCATACCAAAAACAGATTGAAAAATTCATACAACAAGAAATCCCAACTAGCCTGCCTAAAACTTTGAATTTAGAAGATGAGTCTCCTGTTATAGTATTTGGTCCTCATATAGATGAAAAATAGGAGTCACATGCACCTTTCTATGTGACCCTAGATATCCATGACAATATGCTACATAATAGTATGCTTGACTCTGGTGCACCTCATAACCTCATCCCAAAAGTGGTAATGACAAAGTTGGGGTTGGAAATAACTAGGCCTTACCATGCTATCTACTCTTTTGATGCCAATAAAGTGAAGTGTGATGGATTGATTAAAAACATGGTAGTCACTTTGGATCAACTTATTGTTAAGAGAATTATGATGGATGTGGTGGTAGATGATGTACCTACAAAATATGGGATGTTTCTATCTAGAACTTGGGCTAGAAATCTAGGAGGTACGATGCAAATAGACATGACCTATGCGACTGTGCCAGTCTTTGGAGGAGAAAATAGAAGATTATATAGAGGATCAAAGTTTTCATATGTATTAAGTGACTAAAATAAATTTGTAAATTACCCCATATATGTTGTTCATGAAGACCTAGGCGGTTGCATCCTCTCAGTAAATGAAGAGTATAAAAAATATTTGGCTCCGATCAGTCCTTTTCAGAACCCTTCCCAAGAGACACAAGGTGTATGTACAATGTACCTCGATGAAGAATATTCAAAATAGGGAGTGGAAGCTAGAGCAATCCTCATTTCCCCCAAGAAAGAATAAATTCATTTTTCCTACAATTTGGAATTTTAAGCTACTAATAACATATTCCTTTATATTTTGGGTTTGGAAGTAGCAAGGAAAATGTAGATTACTGATTTGGTATCCTTTGGATATTCATAGATCATGGTTCAACAAATCAAAGGTGGCTATCAGAAAAAGAACCCCAAGATGAGAGCCTACAGAAATCAAGTATGGGATTTAATTGATAACTTTTACAAATATTTTAATATCATTGTTGTCTCAAGAGAGTTTAGAGAGCAAGTAGATTCCTTAGCAGTGGAAACTAGTACTTTCAAATCTCCTTACATTCCTTAGATGACATATTACATTGATATGAGGTATATACCTTCCATTCTTGATAATATAAAGTATTCGGAAGTCTTTGAATATGATCAACAGATCAAAATATTATTGGAGGTCATAGATGAATTTTCCAACACATACTTGTGGATTCAAATGATGAAGAAAAATAAGAAATTGTGGCTGAAGTATAGATGTGAATGACCTATGATTTCAATGACAACATGGATGGTCACAAATTTCTCCAACTGAAGAATAATTTTATCCCTAAAGTAATAGTTCCCTTAGAACAATTTTTTGATAGAAACGATGTGCCCATAAAACCTACAATCTTTCCCAAAGATGATAATGCTGAAGAATGCAACATTGAGACAAACAAGGAACCAAAACTCATAAAATTGTCCAAATAAATATCCCCCAAGCACAAGGGTGAATACTTGTGGTTGTTCAAGGAATACATAGATTTCTTTGATTGGAAATATGAATACCTAAAGACATATCAAAATTGCATGATACAACAAAAGATATCGCTCAAGCCTAGTACTAAGCCTTTTAGGCACAAGTTAAGACAAGTCAACCCCTTGTTGCTACCAACAATTGAGAAAGAGGTGAGGAAGTTACTCAATGATCAAATCATCATTTCCCTTAGATATTTTAAATGGGTAGAGTATTTGGTCCCAGTTAGGAAGAAGAGTGGAGAGATAAGGCTATGTGTGGAATTCAAAAACTTGAACAAATGCTCACTAAAAAACAATTATCCATTGCCCAAGATGGATCATATACTTTATAAAGTTGTGGGAGAAAATAGAATTTTCATGATGGATGGTTTATCATGATACAATCAGGTAGCAATGCATCATCATGACAAGGAAAAGACAACCTTCACCATCCCATGGGGAACTTTCATGTATGATAACATTTTATTTGGTTTGATAAATGCATGAGATACATTTCAACGGGCCATGGATATAGCCTTCGTGGGAGAAAAGCATAGATTTATTTTCATATATCTAGATGACATGATTGTCTTATCCATGAAAAATGAGTAACACGTCGAACACTTGAATAAAATTGATGTGAAATGCATAAATCTTAGCTTATCCTTGAATCCGAGGAAATCCTACGTTGCCATGACTGAAGGAAACTATTTTGGCCATATAGTGTCAAAAGAGGGGGTGAAGATAGACCCAGAGAGGGTATAAGTAATAAATAATATTATTGTACCCATAAATATAAAGGAATTTCAAGACTTCCTAGGCATAATAAACTTCCTGAGAAGATTTTTCCCCAACGTTATTGAGATAGTCAGGCACATAACTAACATGTTATGAAAAAATCATGAAATAAAGTGGAACCATGGAGCCAAAGAATTCTTTGGGAAAATCAAAGAAGACTTGGGAAAATCACCATTCTTAGTTATCCTGAATTATGATAAGGAATTTTCCATGTTTTATTTTTCCTCTGAGCACACTATAGTTGTTGTCTTGCTACAAAAAAGTGACAAAAGTCAAGAACAACCTATATTCTTTTTCAACAGATCTTTGAGAGATGCCAAATTAAGGTATAGTAAGTTGGAGAAACAATCATATTCTCTGGTCAAATCATTGAAAACCTTTAGAGACTATATATTGCATTCCAAAATGTTTTCTTATGTACCTAATAGTTCTATTAAAGATATTCTCACACAACCTGGCAATGAGTGAAAAAGGGGAAAATGGATTGACAAGATGTAGGAGTATGATTTGTAAACAAAACCCACCAAGATGGTAAATGGATAAGGGATGGTTAAAATTATGGTTGAATCAAATTATCAAGATATTGATTTAAATCTTATGATAGAAAACATCCTGACAACTCAGAAAAACGAAGAAGAGGCACACGATCCAATTTCTAAAATTACCCTCAAGTTCTCTGAATCTGATTGGTACAAGGACATATATTTTTACCTTCATCACCTAAATTTCTCACCTTTATGGCACAAAGCCAAGGACAAATCCATCAAGATCAAAGTTGTGAATTAATTTATGGTGGGAGAACATTTGTTTTGGAAGGACCGAATAGGAATATTGCTAAAATGTCTTACATAAGAAGAGACTGGGGAGATCATCATTGAATTTCATAAAGTTACATGTGGAGGTCATCATGCCTGGAGAGACACTGCATACAAAATCCTCAGAGATGGTTATTATTAGCCCTCATTTTTTTCTAATGTAAACCATATGGTTAGAGCATGTGTAGAATGTCTAATGTTTGCAGGGAAGTAAGAATTGCAACCATGCAAAAACACCTTTCCAACAATGGGGTTTAGATTTTATTGGTGAAATTCACCCAAATTAAAGTGGGAAACATAAATGGATCTTGAATTCCACAGACTACTTCACCAAGTGGGTGGAAGCAATCCCCACCATGGAAACGACTGATTCAGTCATCATCAAGTTCCCAAAAGAGAACATTTTATTAATATTTGGATGCCCGAAGAAGATTATAATCGATAATGGCCAAGATTTCAAATATTCCCAATTACCAGGGATGATTTTAAGGATGGAAATTTACTTTAAAATGTAGAAACCTTAGCTAATATTACTAATCCTTCATATGTCAACTATAAATGTTTGGCGATATTTTTTTAAAATATTCAAATTTATAAGTATTTTATATAGTTTTTATAATTTTTTGGCGATTTTTAAGGTAAAATAATTTTATCCTATAGAATTTGGGCGAAGCATTTTTAAAATAACGACTCTTGTTTTTGGAAAAACCATGGAAAATTAGCCCATGAGCGAAATTTAGCCCCTAAAATCAACCATGCCAATTACTATAGTTTTTTCAAGGGTACACCATAGAGTTGGGACATTCCATTGCATACTAGCCACAAGGGAATGGTATGGATGATTCTTCCAATAAAATTTTGATAAATAGGATCAAAACTTTGTTTTCCCAAAACAAGAAAGCTTGGGATTCTCACCTAAAATATTCAATATGGGAAGATAGGGTAAGCAGGTCTCTTGGTACATATCCATTTTAGTTGGTATATGGGCCATAAGATATATTCCCCATACAAATGAATCTTCTCGTGATGAAACTGTTGCAATATGAGGAGGGAGAGTTAGATGATATGTAGAGGAGAATCAACCAACTGATTGAATGCCAACATGTGAGAGATCAAGTACAACTTATATCTCAAGCTCATCAAGCAAGAATGAAAGAAATATTTGAAAAGAGATCCAAGGAGTGAATATTTTCAACAAGAGATCTAGTTTTAAAGTGGGATGCCATAAGAGAAGCAAAAGGAAAACATGGAAACTTTGACAACCTATGGCTTGGACCTTTCCAGGTCATTGTAGTTCAAGATAACAACACATACAATCTAGTGCAACTAGATGGAAAAGTATTTGTATCTCATGTCAATGGGAATTTCCTCAAACATTTCTTGCAATACTAAATGTTTCAAGCTTCCTCACTCTGTACATAAATAAATTTTGTTTTTAATTTTACTTCATTCACCATATTTCAAACAAGCAATAATTAGGGTTTCAAAATTTAAGGTGTTAAGAAATTTTGTTTCATCTCTCGAATTAGTGTTTTAGGTGCATAGAGAATAGTTTGTTGGATGCATACTCCATAACCCAACAAGAGAAGGCACTCAATCTATACTTCTTGGCAGACCACATGGGTATGTTTTCCCTAATGGAGCCAATATTAGTATTGGTCTTGCTCTAGTCATTAACACACATCATGATTGAGATTAAGGGGTTAAAATTCAAAAGATACATTGTAGATCTCACACATCAAAGAAGAAACGAATATGGCCGGGCACGAGGAAATATACAGTGAAAAATAAATCCCTAAGGCCTTGAGACTCACTCTTAATACTCAAGTGCTTATTAATAGCATGAAAGCTGCTTATATCGCCCAATATAAGTTTAACTCCTCACCAAAAAGGAACCGAATCATATAACTGAGGCATTAAAAGTGAGTGTGCATGGAAGTGTGTGCCTGATCATCCAACGGTTACAATAGATCCTAGTCAATGAAGTAGGATGCATGTTGCATCAGAAGAATGGATGCATGTTGCATCAGAAGAACATCCAAAAGTTAACACAACATTCAGGAACAACAAATTTTAGGATGCTACATGTCAAAGAATAAAATGTGTCGCATGGGAAAACAAAGAAAAGGAAACCACTCTCTTAGGGTCACGACAGTGGTATTCCTATCCTGCCAAGATCACAGACTAGCCAACTCACCGCCCATAGGGTCGCTCATTTAGCGCCACCTGGAGTAAAAATAGTAGTCCATATGGAAACCTAGAAAGTTGAAGAGACTTAACAAGTTAGCCATGTGTATTTCGAGCTTGTCAGAGAATGCCATCTGTGGTAATGGATCCCACCATTTCTCCTAGTTGCCATGATAGACTCAACCATACATACGTGAAGCCTAGGAAAACACTTCGGTTCCTGCATGGACCAACCCCAAGCTTCCATGTGTCCATATATTCATGCTAATGTTAGCATGAAGACATTCAGATTTTATGCGTTTTTCTCAAATTACAAAAATTCCAACCCATAGGGAAAAAGACACATGTATGGAGACAAAGGCATGAAGGAAAATTTGTCAGGAGAGTGGGAAGATTTTTTTACAACCTACCAAATCTATTGCAAAGGATGTGTCATATAACAGGATATCCAACATCACATTCTCCATCCCATACCCCTCATCATGCCCCTACCTACAATTGTCAGAGTATAATAATAATTTTCCTCAACATGTTATTTCACTCAAGTCCCCGATCTTAACAGATTGGGATAGGTGTGGATAGTCATGTCACTAGACCTCTATTGTCTCATAAGACACATGTCAAGCTTATATAGAAAGAGCAGGGAGGCCATGGCTAAACCATTCTACAAATAATATAGTTTTTGTTGATACAACTATCTTGATGCCTAATATAGCAGATGTTTTTTCACCTGTGCAAACTTCTTTCATAGGAGGATGTCATCAACCATCATACCTAGAGATGTGGGGAAAATTTGTGCTATTCATCTCTATGGAAAAAATTTCCTTCTCGGACATCATTATCACAACTGAGAAGCCAAAAGGGCATTCGCGAGTCCACCATAATGTGTAGTTGTATCAATTTACCGGCCTAAGGAAACAACTCGAGGTATGATATTTCAAGATCCAGTCATTGATACCCTGTAGTCACAAGTGGTGAGGTCTAAGAAGGAGGTACATGTATCCCTTTCAACCAACCAACAACCCAAATCATTCCATGGTTAAATAGGCCCAAACCTGTAGAGGAAGACCTCATGGATCCAATTAAAAAGACCCATATTAAGGATCAATAATACAAAGGGAATGCACCCCACTAAGCACCAATGCACTATATTTGGGGGTAAAAATATATTTTTACCCAATTAAAATGAATAGAAATAAGTAAAGAAGTTGAAATTCATTAAGATGTTAGGCGCGATATCAATATTCTGCAAGATGGAATCGATGTTCAAGAAGCAATATTGGTCTAAGAAAGCAATTGTCTCTCAAGTTAGGGAAACTATAAATCAATAGAAGAAGTTCATTTGTAAGGTTGACATTTTGTGGAATTGAAGAGTTTCTTATACCCGAGTTGTCTGATCAAAGACCCCCTCAGACAAAGACTGATTTGCAAGACTGCAAGCTACAAGAGATTCATCCCCTACATTATTCTTTAGTATATACTTCTTTTCTTGTATGTGCTCCTGTAAAATCCATCGCTCTCATTTCATGGCTTTTTGTATCAGATCCCCATTAATAAAATCTTGAGCAACAAGTTTTATGACAAGTACATTGTGACTTCGTGTTGTATATATTATGATGTTGAAGTGATTTCCTATGAATGTATGACCACTTCATGTCATTTTTTATGTTTTTAATGATGTGCATAGGGTACTTCCATGGATTTAAGTATACAAAAATGTTCATTGTTTGATGCATATTTTAATGATATGATATATTTTTCAAAAAAATTGAATTCTTAATTGCTTAGCACACTATTTTTTCCATAGGCTGTGAGATTCACCTTAAATTTTCCTCACATGTCTATCATTTATTTCTTATAATTTATCCCCTTATAAAACTTAAATCAAATTGTCTAAATCACTCATGGGCATATGCCTCTTCTCATTGAATGTCCTAGTATTGGTTATGGTATTATTTGAGGGTCAATCATTCTATGAGAGAGAGAGAGAGAGAGAGAGAGAGAGAGAGATCTTTCCAATATGTTTTTGGATAATTTCTATTGTAAATGAACATGGCTTTAAGATATTTTTTGGGTCTTATCCCCTGGGATGACTCGACATAGTTCCATTTATAGCCTCGAACATCTTGAAGGATAACAAAGCACATGAATAGGAAACATGTTTTTTTTAAGTATTTTAAGAAGGAATTAAAGGGGATTTTTTCTACAAGTAGGAGAGGGATTAAAAAATCAACCAATCATGTGAATCCATTCTATGAGGTGGAAAAATATGTTATAAGACTTCCCCAACTTCATTTCTTGGAATCTACCACATCCATATCCTCCACTAATCACCCCATCCATCTTTTGTACCCCATCCTTTATCCTTTGGGGGCATGGATCATAGCTCATAACCCATGAGACTATGCCCCTCACCCCCCTCTTTTCCTTCATCCCCAGTTTTTTCCCATCCATCTCCTCTATCCTTCTCTCCTTATATCTCTTTGACCCCATCCTTCATCCTTGGAGAGGGAAGTAGATTTCTTTATCTCTTTTATCCTTGGCATTAATTTCTCACTCTCCATCACATCCATCTACTCCACTTATCACCCCTTCCATCTCATTTGAGCCTCCCTTCATACTTATTTCAAAAAGAATATTTGTTGATCCTATTCCTTCACTTGTTACCCACCTAACCCCTTCCCTAACCATCTCCTTCTCTGTACCTTAATATTTTATTCTCCTTATCCCTTTCCAACAACATATAAAACTATATTAATAGTGTCCCATCCATATTTTCTACCCCTTTCCAAGAAAATCCTTTATTACAAGAACACTTTAAATAAATAATACTTTGTATTATGTTATTTTTAATTATTGCAAAAAAACATAACTATTGGCATTACGCTCTTGTGGCATATCACAAAAAATCATTAAAATAGATTCCAATTGAAGAAACATATGCATAAAAACTCTCAATTTATGAGAAAATGACACCTTCCAAATATATCTGATTTGACCCCAAGCAAGGCATATATGGGGTTAAATGTATATGGTATGACCCCAAGGGGAGCATATATGGGGTTAAATGTACATGCAACTTGTAAATGTATATGTAATAGGGTTAACCTAATAATAAAAGGCCCTCATCCGAAATGTGTGAATGTGTATATATAGAGATCATGTATTCATTATTGAGGACATGTGAATTGTGATGTATGAATGTATTTGGGTATTTGGAGGAGGTTCTCCTATTCTTTAAGGAGTTATTGTGTAACTTATCTCTATTCTATATCTTGGAGTTGT
>ML831106.1:11855-48289 GCA_009831015.1 Picea engelmannii | reverse complement strand
TCTTGTACTTGAACATTTAAGTGGGGTAAAAGGAGGTTTCCCCCTCGAAGAGGCTTATTATCTGAAATTATCTCTTTTTCAAGGCGTTGAGTACTTTTCCTGAGGTTTTTCTATGCTATATTGATGTTTGGTTCTTAACATCTTCTAGCTGACAACTTAACTATATCCCATGCCTCATTCTTATCCAAGGCATCCATTTCTTCAACCATGGCCTTCTTCTAGAGTTTACTATCCTTTGAATTCACTACTTCCCTGACAGTTCTGGGATCATCATTAGTAATAGATAAAGCAAAATTGGAATGGAAATCAGGTAGACTATACCTTTTTGGTTTCCTTCTATCTCTCACCGATCTCCTTAATACTGGGGTATGAGGTTCTTCTTCTTCTTCTACTACTTCCTCTTCTTCCTCTTCTTCAGATGATTCATATTTTTCATCATCCAACTCAAGCTCTATTTTCTCAGGTTCGTCTTGCATTGGTAGGAATTCCTGTTTGGACACACCTTTTACCTCTCTGAAAACAACATCTCAACTGTAAACAATATTCTCGGTTTCTGGGTTCCAAAGCTTATAACCTTTCACACCATCTTTATAACCAATAAAGATACACTTTTCAACCTTTTTATCTAGCTTACTTCTATTTTCCTTTGGAACATGTACATAAGCATCACAACCAAACACTCTAAGATGTTGAAGAGAGGGTTTCTTTCTAGACCATACCTCGTGTGGAGTTTTATCATCCAACACTGATGAAGGTGATCTATTGACCAGGTAACATGTTGTACCCACTACCTCTGCCCATAATTCTTGTCCTAACTTGGCACCGTTGAGCATGCTCCTTGCTTTTTCCATCAGTGTCCCATTCATCCTTTCTGCAACTCCATTCTACTGAGGAGTGTATGGACTAGTCTTCTTCCTTGATATACCACACTTCTTATAGAATTCTTCGAATTCATTTCCACATAATTATCCACCATTATTCGTTCTCAATATCTTTATTTTCTTCTTTGTCTGATTTTCTACCAGAGCCTTAAAATCTTTAAATTTATCAAATACCTTAGATTTATTTATAAGAAAATAAATCCATGTGTACCTTGAGAAATCATCTATGAATGAAACATAATACACATACTTACCTAGTGATGGAACATGCACAAGTCCAAACACATCACTGTGTATCAATTCTAAGATCCCCTTTGCTCTTGTAGCACCAGATAGGAATCTTACTCGATTTTGTTTACCATATATGCAATGTTCATAGAAATCAATATCTAGAGTGCAATTATACATACCTTCAACCATGCCTTTACCGTGTAGTGTTCGAAGGCCCTTTTCTCCAATATGCCCCAGTCTTTGATGTCACATCATGGTCTTCTTTTTAGGGATGATATTGGTCTTGTCTTCTTTATTTGTATGCTCAAGGACAACATAACTATTACACCCATTAGTATAAGTGCTTCCCAACAACTTTTATAGAGTTCCACACTGAACTCCCCTCATCAACACCATTGACCCTCGTACCATATTGCAAGTGTTCTTTCCAAATACAGTATCCACTCCTGCATCATCCAACTTGCTTACAGATATTAGGCTCCTGAAAAGTTTTGGAATGTGCATAACCCCAGGGAGAGTTCTAATCCTTCCATATTTGAGCAGCAATTTAACCCTTCCATGCCCCAAGATTTTTGTTGTCGAGTCATCTCCTAGGAATACATCACCACCATCATATTTTTCATATTCAAAGAACCACTCCCTGTGAGGAGTCATATGGTATGATGCACCTGATTCGATCAACCATACATCCCGGTCTGCATGTGTACTTGTATATGCTAGGTAAACATCACCTCCTTCTTCAATGGAGGTTTTCGCCTCTGTGGAAGAGGTACTATCAAATCCCTTTGGTTTTTCAACCTTCTTAGACTTGCAATATTTCTTATAATGCCCTGTTTTACCACACTTCCAACATTTCCTCAAATATTTTCCTAGAGACTTAGATATACCTGTAGATTTAGATCTCCCCCTTGAAGGCTTACCGGGATTCCTGTCTTGGGTACAACCTCTTACAAATAAATCATATGTGCGATGACCATCCATTCTTTTCCGCCTCATCTCTTCAGATAACAAGGATGCAACTACATCCTCATAATTCAATGTAGATTGAGTGGTACTACCTATTGCTACAACTAGATTATCCCAAGAGTCTGACAAAGAACATAACAAAGTAATACACTTATCTTCTTCTGCAATCATAATATCAACAGAGACAATTTGACTTACCAGAGTATTAAAGGCATTTAGATGTTCTGTCACAGAATCTCCATTTTCCATCCTACAATGATACAACTTCTTTCGAAGAAGCAACTTGTTTACTAGGGACTTTGATTGATACAAATTCCCCAACTTATCCCATAGTTCCTTGGCTGTATATTCTCCTGAGACATTCAACAACACCAAATCTGCTAGGCAGAGTTGAATAGTAGTCCTTGATCTTTTTTCCAACTTCTCCCAATATTCCTTCGACATACCAGTAGGTGGTGTACTAGTAGTTTGTGTACTAGTAGGTTGTGTACCAATAGCCTGTGTGCTAGTAGACGGTGTACCAGTAGGCTGTGTACTAGGAACCACAACGATCCATTGTTCTTTGTCTACAATAAGGTCCTCCATCTTGAGCTTCCATAGCTCAAAGTTTTTACCATTGAACTTATCTATCTCGATTCTAGAAGAGATCGCCATTCCTCTTTCTACACTTGAATAACCACTGCAAAAGATCCCACTAAACCTAGCTTTATCACAGACCCAAGATCAACTTGATCTATTAAGACCGAGCCAAACCCTTAGCAACAAAGGCATCCATCTGAAGCCAACAACGAGCTTTGATACCACATGTAAGTTTTAAACCTGTGAAGTAAAGCAATGCATATAGATTCTTCATCAAAACATAATTTAATCAATGGCTCATACACATAGTACACATAGATTTTATATCATAAACCCTCCATTGGGAAAACCTTTCTTATATTCATTATCTCAAATTTCACCATTCACCATACAATATATACAATGTTTTTTAGGTATTCCGTAGATACCAATACCCTAATCCATTAATCCAGGATTAATTTAGAAAACCGCTAGAAATAGCAAAAACCGCCAAAAAAAAAAAGTTTCGGGGCGCTACCCCGGGCTAATGCCCGGTGCTGAACGTTGTGCATAACCAGGGGAGGGCATACCTGCCCCCCCTGGGACCCCCCTAGGAAAGCGCCCGATGTACATGACACAAAGAGAACTACTAGAGGGATCGTTAGACACAGTTGTCGAATCTGACGCACCCACACACACACATGTAAAGAATATAACACATACCCAACAAGATTCAATTTAAGAATATTAATACAAAAAAAGAGAGAGAAACATGTATTTTCTAGGGATGAGCTATGAATCCATATATTCATCCTTGGTATATGAGAAAATTAAAATATCCCTTCGGGATTCATTACAAGGGACACAGTCCTCACTGCAAAAGATTCCTAACCTCTAACCCCTCCCTTTATCTGTTCCAAAATTGTTTTTCTTATATATTTCTACCTTACTATTTTTACAAATGAAATCCTGAAATGAATCCCTGATCCACAATTTATTTCGAGAATGCATCTCGAATACAACAATGTGAATTAGTTGAGATTGAGTTCGAATAGATTAATCCTTGTGTGCTCCATAATCTATTTTTTTCACAACATCTTGTAACCAACAACGTGAATTACTAAATCAATTCTTGTTCCTAGATTGGCCATTGGAAACCCAAATTTATCTCTACAGAATCCTAAAACTCAACAATCGTTGAATGAGCTTCGAAGAAAATATTGACTGTAAATTTGCAAGGTTAAGGATTTATCCCACATTTGTTGTGAAATTCGTTTTAAATGAGTTTATATTGAAAAAAAAATTCCACATCATTTGTGTGATCATGGATATTATGAAACTCTGTGCGGTTGATGATTATAGTTTACTTTTGATCTCAGGTTCCAATTCAATCAGACTGAATTTAACCCTTAATCAAGACTAGTCTTATTAACCTGGTGACCAGTTGTCCTAGTGATCTGAAACCTACATGGCTTATAACTCCCATATTATAGTTTCCATATATCCTGGTGACTGATCGACTCAATTCCTAGTTGGCCCAGTGATTCCAAATCTCCAGTGGCTTTTAAATCTTGGTTGTCCTGATGCCTTGTTAGCTCAATGCCTGGCAACTGATGCTATGAACTACCCGGCGGTTCGAACTTCTCGATTAGATGGTGTCCCAGTGGTACAAACTTGGTACACTATGGGGGTAGCCAAAAATAAACAAGGGATTTTGATTTATGTTTATTTTCTCTTGATCAAATCAGATTGAAATTTTGAGGTAACAGGAAATTGGTGAGTTTAGCACAAGTGTTGGATTTTTTTTGACAAAGTGATTTTTATTTTATAGCATATCCTAACACGAAAAATCCTAAATTAAGGTTCCCAAAAATGATTACATATCCACACAGTTGATTGGTTGAAATCCCATGAATCTCAAGATTCTATTATAGTTGACTTCAATTAGTTACTAGTCGACTACCCAGTTGACCATTAGTCGATCTTCAGTTGGCTTCCACTCAACCGACCTTTATAATTCTGATCAATCACTTCAACTTTTACATAATCATCAACTTGAATTAACGCGTTGATTGAATTCTCACCAAGTTGATTCACCTTGAATATCCAATTGGTTGACTATTCTTTCACTACAAAGAATATCACAACCCAACAAATGTAATAATCATGCTAAAGAGATCATTTATTACAACCTATTCTAACATAATAAACATAACATGACAAGTAAAATCATAAATCCAATGTAACCATTTCATGAGTTCATAAATATCTTCAATGGACTCATCATCTTCAATAGAACAGTGAGTAAATCCATAGTGAGTTCCCATTCCTTTGTATGTGCATTTTATAATTGAATCAAAGATAGAAAAGCATAGGTTTCTAGCTGGGTTTTCTCCAGTATTAGGTTTCTCAAGTCAAATATTGTGTTCATTTATGTGGATGGTGTGTATTTGAGCTTATTCTTTCAATTTTATATTTCAATTATTCTTAAATTCAAGACAAAGCAAGAGATAATAAATTTGAGATCTAAGGAAATAAACCACATAAATCTAATATTTCAAAAGATTATAAGATTTTTTGTGACAAACTGCTCCAATGGAATATCCATGATAGTTTATAGATCATTTCATGCCAATCTTGAAATGTGAGAAACACCATTGATCCACTTCACTTTTATATCAAGGAATCTAATCAAGAAACTACCATGGTCAACTATACTAAGAGGAGAATCATCACCTAGGTATACCATCCCACCATCATATTTCTCACACATTGAAAACCAATGTGATGGGAATTCATATGGAAGGAATCTCTAGAGTTGATAAAAAATGCACTTTGGTCTACATGGGTTGTCAAATATGCAACAAAGGAATATCCACCATCATCTTGAGAATATTTCCTAAACTCATCATCAGAATCACTCTTTCCTTTTTATTCATCTTTTTCTCTTCCTTGCAATCTCTTTTGAAATGCCCAACCTTGCTGCAATTCCAACATTTCTCCTTGGAATTTCTAGGAGACTTATTTCTCCCACATGATTTCAATCTTCCCTTTTCTCCTTTCTTTTTTTTCTCCTTTTATATTCCACAAACAATCAATGCCTCATTGGTGGATTTATAACCTTTCTATCTTTCCTCCTCTGAGAGTAAAGAATCAATGACCTCATCAATCACTAATGTATTTATAGTGCTTTCAATGGGCATTACCAAGTTGTCCCATGAATCCAAAAAATACCACAAAAAGGGTCATATAGTGATCCTCCTCCATATTCAATCCAGCTAAGATCAACTAGGTCACAATAGTATTAAATGCATTTAGGTGCTCGGCTACATAATCACCATCACCCATTCTCAATGCAAACAACTTTTTCTATAAAACATTTTTATTAACTAGGGTTTTAGCTTGGTACAAATATCCCAACTTCTTCTAGAGAGTTAGTTATTAGATAAATTTTAAGGTCCAAAATGGGTCTCCTAAGGAAATTGATAAAATAACAATTAAAATAGTAAAATAAGAGTTATGATTTTTCAAAGAGAAAGAAACAAATCCACTTTTTTTTATCATATTTGTTTACTTATCTCCTCATAGGTTTACTCAAATTTCAAGTGGATGCATAATTTAATTCTACATCCAATGAGTTCTTACACTTGAAATTTGAGTAAACCTATAAGGAGATAATTTGAAAATAGGATTAAAAAAAATATTTTTTTTCGTTCCCTCCAAAACTACTTACCCTTATATTTGACATCATTATCTTAAATTCTATTAGTTATTTTAAATTTGATGTTGATATAAACTTTTTTAGGTCCATTTTTTACCTAAAAATATCTCCAAGGACAATTTTTCTTTAGAAACATTCAATAATACCAAACCAACCAAACAAAAATTGATAATTCATCTCTCCTTTCTCTCCAAGACCACCCACTCTTCATCTTTCATGCTGATGGGTTAGTTTCTAGGTACCAGAACCCATAGATATCAATCTATGACAAGATACTCCATCTTGAGATTTCATAGCTTTAATTTAGTGCCATTAAACTTCTCCATTTCTAATTTAGATGTGCTCAACATTTTTTGCAACAATATTTTCTTCCATGTAATCTCCTAATCAAACCAAGACTGGATCCAAATAAAATTTCCCTAACACCCTAGATCCAAGGTGATCAAAATCTAAAATCAAATGAAAGGAAGAAGAGGTGTGGAATATTCTTTCTACATGAATCAATGAGAGAAGAATGTGTAGAAAAATATAAACAAACATTCGTGCATGATAAACAAAAAAAGCAAAGAATTACATAACAATTTTCTTGGGAAAACCCTTCCAAGAGAATAACCCCACACTCTAAAGCACACTCAATGTATTATTCAACAATTAAATAGCTACAATACTTTACAAAGTATTTTTTTCTCTCAAGAATAGTCTTTAGCGGAAACATAAGGATTTCAAAGAAATTTCGATAGCATAATAGTAAGTTAAAAGTCACATTATTTTCCTCCGACTCTAGCTCTAAATAAATAGGCATAACAAAACCATAAACCATTTATGGTTTTCCAATTCTTCATGTTGAAAACCATTATCAATTAATTGACCAACTACCGATGTTTAACATTTATTGACTTCTACTTATTTGGATTTACTCCCTGTCACCACTCAACATTTATTCCTTGTTATTGCTCAACTTTAATTATCCACCACTAATCAATAATCACTACATGATATACTATACGACTATAAGGTGTATGACACACTTTCCCCATGGGGGATTCACTTAGTGAACATATGACATAGCACACTCGTTCATGGATACATCCCTAGGTAGCCCATATTATCCTCCCTAGATACATTATATTCCATCCCCCTTTTCATTTTTTATCCTCAAAACATGGTGGTAAGCCATGTAATATGATCGTCTATGCAATGTAGCCAATTTTTACCAAGCATGAACATCCATCCATCCTAGTGAAATGTAAACATGGGGTCCAACTGCTTCCTTTCCACCTCGATCTTGATTCCATATGTTCCTTTGGTTCCATGTTGTTGTTGTGCTACTATGTTATCCTGATGCATTTCTTTTAGTCCTCCATGTGCCTCCATATTGGTTTCCATTTTGGTTCCATGTTGGTGCATAATTTTTCTAGCACTCACACACTTTCCTTGATGACTATTGTTTCTCCGAGTGGTGTCAGTGGTGATATACACCAAACTTAAATATTAGTTCTTCTTACTTGGACTCTTTGACATGGAGTTCCTTTTATTCATTTAGCTTCTTAGCTTCTTCTTCCTCTTTACGTTCTTCCTTGGGACTTTCTTCAAGTGATTCTATATGATATTTTTATGATTCAACATGGGAATCTTCATTTGATGTGTCATCAAGTATTATAATTAGTTCCCCTACATTGAATCCTTCAAGTTCCATCTTGGTCCCTTTTTTCTTAGTAAGGGAAATGTCTTGCAATGTAAATTTATTTTTCTTGTACCAAAGATTCAAAAACTTATTTTGAACATTAATATTCACTATACCAACTAATTCCATCTAAGGATACTCCAAAACAATATACGCATCATCCATATCTATAGCATGAAAATATAAATGAAAAACATTTTTATCCATGGTAATATTCAATTATTTAAAAATTTGAACATTATCACTCTCAACCTCTATGTTTTGAATATGCTTTGTGGGATCTTGCAATATTTTATTGTTGGCACATAGGGGGAAGACCCGGGGTTCAACATTAATTCACCAACAAAACCCTAAGATACAGTCCCTTTTGGAATCACCCGCAAGTAGTTGGAGTCTCACCCGAGGTATCTATGGGGACTATAGGAACCATGTTTCCACATTCATGAATAGATGGGATGCATTCATCATAACCATTACAGTTAGCATTCGTTCATGATACCATTTATCATGTGCATGGAACCATAATAACATATAAAAAATTCATAGAAACCGTACATTATATGCACATAGTAACCATAACAATAAACACATCATAACACGACATAACATAGATACACCAGGATTTGACATGGTTCACCCAAGATGGGATACATCCATAACGATTGACTTATTACATTATTCATAATCATCTCTTACAAAATATGTGCACTACAGTCATACATTATGCCCTTGACATTCTCCTACCCTTCTATATGTCTCTCTTCACTTTTACAATTGTGCATATAGGGAACACTTAGCTCTTCTTACTCGCTCACATGTTATTCTCATTCTAAGTCCTCTTTTCACTTGACTACTTTCTATCCAAAATCCCTTACATTTTTATACTATTACATTAGGTCTTATCCCTTTTTGATGGAACAAAATTCCTAACAACTTACAATTGTCTTCCTTACTTCATGCACGCTGATCCCGAAAATGTTCTAATTTCCTTTATTTCTTCTACACACATTGTGAAGTTCCTAAAACAGGTCCCAAAAATTATTGTCTCAACATGCCCCCAACACTCGCATGTGGCTCGTCCCAAGCTACTCATGCCTTTTGTTGTGCTCCTTTCCATGTCACAATCAAATTCTAAAAAGTCTCCTTTGGAGTTGTGATCTTCTCCTTTTTCTTATAATTCTTGTGCCACAATCTCGTCTGTCATATGAGTAGTAATAGGGTTCTTCATCTTCTCGTCACTGTCTTGCACTGCTTGTTTTACCATGCCTTGTGTTGTTGCAAGTTCTTATAAGAGTCTACTGTTCAAATTTTATTTGGTTGATATGTTGGTGTAGCTACTTATTCTCAAAGATTTCATTCATCCATGCTATTGGTGGTAGAGAGTTCAATGTGTCTTTGATATTTTGTTCATTCTCCTGCACAGTCTATAACCTTTATTCCAATGTTTTTAATTATGCATTCTCCAACAATTGACTCTATACTTGTGTCCTTTCTTCATAAATCCTTTCAGGTCATTCATCCAAATGTCTAATGTTCTCCATGGTGTTCATTGTTGTCTTCTCCTTCTTCTCTCTTTCTTCTGGTCGAGTACTTATCATAGTGTGAGCTTCCAAGTCAACAATATTCTCATGGAAACCCTAAATGGATTCACTAATACTCTTCACTTTCTCTTCTAATGGGGCCCCTACTTCCATGTATACTTTCGCTATGTTATTGTATACTTCTTTCACTATCTGGTTCAACCTTGCTTATGTCTTTTCAACCTCATCCCATTCTTGCACTAGTTTGTTGTATTTGATGTGCAGTGTTGCATTGTCCTCATTCTCTTTGGCCAAATCCATAGAATTTTACTTGGTGTGCAACTGAATTTCCTATGTAACACTTTTTTGTAAGTTTTGTAACACATTCATGGGTAACTAAGACAACACTAAGTCAATATGACTTAGTTTTTGCGCTTTCTCATCCATTTTTTTCATGGGGAACTCTATAGCCCCTACTGATATCTTCATTATTCGAAACTTTACTGATGTTGATGGCGGTTGCAATGTTGTCGGTTGTGACACTATAATATTTTTGTACTCTTAGTCTATTCCTCTTCTATCATTTGGACTAGAGCTATCTGGGTTGACTCCAAAATCAGACACAGTGTGGCTATCTACGTCTACATGTTCGAGTGCATCTCCTCCTATTTTTGTGAAGTGCGCATAAATGATTCTTTTGTTACTTCCTTCACTTGATATCTAATTTTATCTAAGTATTCCTTAGTCAAGGCCTGGATGGCTACATCCTTGAAGGATTTCCTCTTCTTATTCTTTTGCTAGGATCACTCCTTCAAGTGCTCTTTTCTCTTTTCTCCAAAGGTCTGTCTTGTTTCTTGTGTGTCACCTTCACCATTCCCTTGCTCTCCTTATTCTTTTTTTTCTTCTTCTTGATCCTTTCGGGTTCTTGTGTCTCCTTACCTAGTTGTTGTGTATCCTTTTGGGTTATTTCTATCATGGGGTTTTTCCATTCTACGTCCTAGTCATTTACTATCTCGTTGATGTCATGTTCTGTCAACCTATAATGGTTTGGAAACCATTGTTGATTTGGATCCCTCTTTGCTTGAAAAAACGTATGGTGTGGCCCTTCCTTGAATTGTGCAATATATTTGTATGCCTCCACTATCTATGGTTGAATGTGCAATGTATCCTCAATGCATTTCCATATTGTCTCATTGTAGAGATAGAAGGTAATGTTGTTGTCCAACTATTTGTTCTTATGCACTATATGCCATAGTGACACATATCTTCTTTCCAAGTATGGTTTTTGCATACCTTCCAAGAAATGTGTCTCGTTTGTCTCCCTCCATGCAACCAATGCTATCAAAATTAATAACCACACATAATATAACTTCATTCCTTTCTCCTGTGCCCCCCCGCAGTTGGTTAAAAATTGATTCACAAGAAATTGTGCCCAATTGTTGACTCTTGAATCCGTCAGGACTGAAACAATAACCTCACGAGGATATGAATCCTCCTGCATTTTTAAAGAGGTGGTGCTCCCCTTTGTCTTATGATGTTCTTTGTGATTTTGAATCAATAATAATATAGGACCTTAAGACAGTCCAATCCTCGATGCTCAAGAAAAATAAAAATGCTGAAAAATAAAGAGTATATTTTCAAAAGATAATTCCTAAGAAGTGGACCAGGAAACTTAGACATCACACATTTCAGAAAATAAAATAAAAATTCCTCACATCCATCATAGTGAAAATAAAATTTATGATCACATTCAAAATAAAACAATATGGCCCATTCACATAAGAGAACTTTCATAGAGTATTGCATTTATATCTACTGGTCACTCTTCTACTCTTTTGTTTGAGTTTATTGACCTAGGGTTCATGTCTGATCAGGATTCCAACAAAGCCTCTAAAACTATCGGCCCTCCTGGTAAACCAGAAGGAAACAAAACGCATGGAGTGTGTTGCACAGTCTCACCCGAGATAACTTTAATGGGTGGATTTAATACTTAGGTGTTTACAGCATAAGATTGAATGCGAGATATGAGAACTGTATATTGAACCAATAGTATAACTTGTAAACACAGTATACCATCATTTGCGAATACGCAGAAAATATAGAAATTCATTCATTAAACATACCAATAACTACTGAAAGACAATAAAGATATGCATTCAATCACATAACACAGATGTTACCGTGGTTCACCCCCTCCTGGGCTACGTCCAGAAAGATCTGGCTCTTGGCTCTTTTATTATAGTATTTATGCATCTACAGTGCCACATGTGTTACAATTCTTCCCTGTTGGGTAAGATCTATATGAGGTGAACTAGATTGCACCAGGATCCTCAGGCTACGATCTAACCCTCAAGATCTACCCTCCTTCCTCTCTATCTCAACAACTTACCAAAATAGATCATACAACAAAATATTACATATCGGTTCGCTACAAAAGCTCTTTATAAAATAACAACTTATCTATATAAAATTCGAACCCCTTATTATACCTAAGTATCTATATTTATACATTTCTGGCTCCTCAGCCATTAAAATACATTACCAAAACCCTAACCCTACCGTCATTAGGTATTCCATGCATGCACATGTGTTGTTCTTCCTTCCAGTTATCTCTTTCCTTGTGCATGCTTTCTTTCCCAAAATCATCTTTCTTTTCGCTTTGTTCTGCTTCCAACAGGCCCCAATAACGGACATGTGGCTCATCACGAGCCACCTAACACATATCTTCGATCTCCCTAGTGACCTCCTGGAACTTTTCCTTGAGCTCTGCTGCCTATGTTTGCAGCTGCGCAGTCTTCTCCTTGAGTGTGTCCACTATCTGGACTGCAATTTCATCACCGATCAATTTTGCGCACTCTGCCTAGGTCTGTGCTATATGTGTCTTTGCTTCCTCTGCCTATGCTAGGACTTCTGCTACCTGCTCTTGAAACAGTTCCATTTGTTCATGAAACTACTTCTTCTGTGTTTGCGCAATGGTGATTTCTGCCTATAGTCTCTTCATGTCCCGCATCCCTCTGATGCGCTTCGTGATGGACATTGTATTTTTCCTCTGCTTGAGGTCCTGGATAACTATGCTTATCCTTTCCTCTTCTTTGTCCCACTTCTGGACTTGCTGATCCTCCTCTAGCTTTATCCAAAGTTGTGTTGCATTCTCGAACAAGTCAGTTGTTGTGCTAACCTATCGCTCTATATTTTGTAGTTGCTCTACTGCTTCTTGCTTCCTTTTATCCTTTATTGTTGGTGGAGTAGTGGGTGTGAGATGCTCTCGGAGATTCTCGATCTCCTTCTGATATTGATTGATTGCCTACGCAATCTGGTCAATATTTTCTACTTCTGTGATTTCATCCGTCTGCACAGTGTTTGGAATCTTCTTGTATGTTCCTACGACTTTCTGCTCCAACCCATTCATACGCTCCCTTTCCTATTGGGTCTCAAAGTTAGCCTGCTCACATAATATTTCTAGCGCGTCCTGCTTCTCTGTTGCATGATGCAATTCAGCTAAGTCTGTGTGTGCACGAGACTGTACCTCATGGGTAACACTCACCTGTAATTTGTGTAGAGACTTGGATGGTATTTGCAACAATATAAATTGGATTTGGATTAAGTCCTTTAGGGATGTCTGCCCCACGATCTCGTCCATACGCAACATACTAGGTGTGATGTGAAATGTTGCGTTCGGTTGTAGTATTGTATGGACTAGATCTCTCTCTTCTTCTTCCAATATTTCTTTTGTTTGTGATGTTGATGGCCTTGTTCCCATGTTGCTAGTTGTTGCATGTGCTTCCTCGAGCTGCTTGAGGATCTGTCGCATTTCTTCTAGCTCCTCTTGAATTCTGTCCCTATGGTGTGCAACATTGTCAAAATCCTTGGCTACACAATCCTGAACCATCCGAGCTATCATCTCTCCATCATCCTTCATGATCATATAGTCTAGAGGTGTTCTTTTCACCTTCATCTTCTTTCATGCTCCTCCTATTTGCGTATATGGCCTCTTATTCCCACTTGGTTCCTGTGAGTTGGGACTTGGTGTGGTCCCCTGCATGACCTTAGCCTATTTCTACTACACTTGAGTCGGATGCGTAGTGTTGTTTTTCCCCTTCTTGGTCCCTGTCTTAGTTGCCCCTTCATTTTTCTATGTTGTTTTTGTCTGGCCCGTCCTTCGCTTCTTGGGCACTTGGACTTCTTGAGGTTGTGTGTCTCCCTGCCCTGCCTCTTCTTCCGTTGTTCTTTCCGACAAGTCTTGGGTAAGGACTAGAATCCTCCATTCATCCTCCCAGTCTTTGATCACCATGTCGATGTCGCCCTCTATGATATAGTAGCACATTTGTAGCCACTGATTATTGGGATCCTTTTGTGCCTGTATCCACATCATATGTCGTGTGGCCTTGAAGTTGGCGATGTACCGATATCGCGTGACAACCTCTGGTGTTATTCTCCACTTGTTGTTGATGGCCTCCTGCAAATCACGTAGTTATCCTTCAAATATGGACCTATTCATCCTTTTGTTCCTAGCATCCAATGTGGCTTTCAACAATAAATATCTCACTCCCTGATTTAGTTTGGGTCTGGTACCGAAAGTTACATATATTGGTTCCCTCCATCCCATAAAGGCTATTAACATGATTAGCCATGAATAGTGAAACTCTGTTCCTAGATCCTACACATCCTTGCAATCATCCAAGAACAAGTTCAAAAGATAGGGTGCCCAACTCACTGTGGTTCCCTCAGCGCATTGAGCTACAACTGTGACAACCCCAGTCAAAACTTCCTCCCTGCAACATTTTCTTAGAAGGTTACAAGATAAGATTTTTGTGCCCATTTGTGTTGCAACATAATTGATCCTCTTGATGATGATGTCTCGCATCCCCCTATTAGTATCATATTTCTTCTTCATCTCCACCACAAGTGATTTATCCTTGGCTTTGTCGTCAAGAAAATGCGCGGGATCCATGCCCCAGGATGGAAACCCTGTTATGTTCACAATAATCTCTACGTCTATCAAGACGAGCTTGTCCAACCATAAGTCATTGCCATGCGTGACTTCTAACAACTATTTGATGCACTGGCTTTCATAATGACCTCTGCCAAAATGTGGTAGATCCAATAGACCTAAAATTCTTGTTTTTCTAACCATGTTGCCCATTGGAGTGGCTGATAAATCAGTTCCCCAACCAGATTTACACCCACAGTCTCTAAGTATACTCTCTTTGCAAATTTCAGAAACTTGTTCGCGTCTGCTACATCATGGTGTGAGTATTTTAGCTTGTCAATCTTCCATAGAAAGCTTGATTCCACTCATAACCCATCTGGTATACGTGGTAGAATGAGGGTTGCAACAGTTTTCTTGCGAGGTGGCCTAGGTACCTACTGCTTCTCTTTCTTCGGTGGTGGTTGGCTCAAGGTTCCAGTGGCTCCCGTTTGTGCTTCGGAATACCATTCTGGCCAGCCTATGACATATTCTACTGTTCATTCTAGTGGGTGGTCTGACACGGTGGTTTGAGACTCGTCTGGCTCGACTTCTGCTTCCTGATTCATCGTCGTTCCATTAAGTCTCAGAGTTTCTTTGGTCTTCTCTGGTTGCGCCTCCTTCAGGGTTTCTGTGTTTTGGTTCTTCTACTCCTGTACCTCTGCCGGTCTATCTATATTTGTGGCCTCTGCTGTTGGCTGTTGGTTTTCTTCCACTACAGGTGTGGGATTCACTGGTGTTGTGTCTGGGGATGGGATTTTGTCGATATTGACGATCTCTGGTGGTTGTTGTTCACCTTCTTCCAATTGTACCCATGACCTGGTTCTAACTATGGGTTGTCTGGCACTTTGGATTGCTTCTTCTTTCTTTGGTGGTTCCATGGTGGTGAATGTCAAATGTTTGTTGAGTTTGAATGGTCTTTGTAACCTCTGTGAACTCCGTTATGTGCTCCTTGGCCTCTATCACTCTTTGTCTGTTCTCTTTTTGCAAATGAACACTTTGCCCCTGTGTCCGTGTGTTGTATGGGCTTCACATGAAGCTTGTCGAGGATGCTTCCTTAATTATGTGTTCAATTCACCTCCATCTCTTTCATACTTTCCATTACTCTGCCTTGATGACTCTAGTTGGCACAATTAATGTGGTGTCCCATCGGTCCTTTCCAACATTCAATTCTGCCTAACTCTGTCATTTCGTACTACTTTTTTCATCTTTCTATTTCCCGCTTGTTTCCATTTTTACCTGGCCATTTTCCTTATCCTCACTGAGTTTGTGTTCCTATGTATGTGTTCCCTTTATTCTTTCGGTGCACTGCGCCTCTGTTGGTATCGTTTCATATCCTGTTTTTTTTTTTTTCATACTACTGCGTGGTGGGTGGTCGACTATCTATGTACAACTTCAGTTGGCTCCCATTGATCATCCCTCTGAGTTTTGTGCTTGATAAGTCTCTCAACTGTATATCTCTTCCATCTGTGACAGATTTTACTTCGTATGGTCCTAGCCAGTGCATTCTGAGCTTTCCTGGGTGTTGAAACGATTTGTTGTCATACAAAAGTACTAGATCTCCTTCCTTGAAGGTTTTCTTCTTGATGTGTCTATCATGCCAAGCTTTGTCCCTTGCTTTCTGAACTTGTTGGTGAAACCCTGACAAGATCCAATCTTCCTCCATGGTAATTAACTGATTTAGTCACTCATGTACTGTGCCTCGTTCTGTCATCTATGTGGTTGCTTCTACGCACAAGCTTGGTACTGAAAATTCTAATGGCACCACTTATTCTTGGCCATATACCAGTTTAAATGGCGTGTGCCCTGTCAACATTTTGCACGTAGTCCTATAGGCCCATAATATTGTTGATACTTTGAGGTCACAATCATCCTTGTTGACGTTACAGATCTTTGTTAGTGCATTCTCCAAGATTTTGTTAAATTCTTCTACTGTGTCATTTGCCTCTGGGTGATATGGTGTGCTCTTCTGATGATGGGATTCAAAATCTTCAATCATAGTGCTGACGGTTCTATTTATGAAGTGCATGCCCTAATCACTCATCAAAACTATTGGGCACCCAAATCAAGTGATTACTTGTTCAAATAGGAAGTGTCCTGCTGTTTCTGCACTGCAATCCTTCACTGGTGCGACTTCTTCCCATCTTGTTAGGTACTTCATCACGGTGATAATGTACCTAGCTCCTATTCTTTTTTCTGGTGGGTTGATTGGCCCCGCAAATTCTATGGACCACTTACCGAATTCCTGCAATGTTACCTGTGGTCGTAATGGAATCTCATCCCTTATGTTGGGTTTACCTACCCTTTGACAGACATCCCATCTTTGACAGTACTCTTTCGAGTCTCTATGAATCGTCGACCACCATAGTCTTGTGCGCAATACCTTTTGTGTGGTAGCTTTGCCTGCGTAATGTCCTCCTGCTATTCCCTCATGGGCTTCTTCTTCAACTCTTGGTATTTTGTGTTCCAACACATATCTTCACAAGATGCTATCTACACCCATTTTATATAAGTGTCCTGCGATTATTTGATAGTCTGCAGCCTCAAATACCAGGTTTTTGTTCTGCATGGTGTTATATTCTTGTGGCGCAATACTTGTGTTTAAGTACTGAATGATATTTGCAAAGTATTCATTAGCGATCTGGACTGAGAATAATTGTGCATCCCGGAAGTTGTCTTCTAAATTCTTAGGTTCTTCTCCATTTGTGACTCTTGATATGTGGTCAGGTCCTGCATTCAATTTTCCTGGCTTGACTATTACTTCAAAGTCAAATTCTTGAAATAGCAGTAACCATCGACAGATTCTCCCCCTCAACACTGGATTGTTGACTAGGTATTTCAGGGTTGAGTGATCTGTGAACATCTTAAATTGTTTCCCCAATAAGTAATGTCTGAACTTTTGCAGTGCATAGACCATAGCTAGGCCTTCCCTTTCTGTAGTGTTCTATTTTTGTTTTGATTCTGATAACTTTTTGCTCCCAAATGCTATCGGGTGATCCAAGTCTCCCACTCCTAGCTATGCCAAGATAGCTCCAAGTGCTATGGCTGATGCATCTACATGCAAGTGGAATGTCTTATCCCAGTCTAAAAATACTAATATTGGTGTGGTGACCATATTTTCCTTAAGGGTATCCAGACCGTGTTGACACTCATCGTTCCACTGAAACTTTGTATTTTTTCTTAACAATTTTTCCATTGGCGTAGCAATCTGCACGTATCCTTTGATGAATTTTCTGTAGTATCATGTGTGTCCCAACGTCGCTCTTAGATGACAGACTGTTTTAGGTGGTGGCAAGTTAACAATTATTGCAATCTTTGCAGGATCTACTAGTAAACCTTGTTTGCATACTATATGGCCCAATAGTATCCCAAACAGTGTTCTGAATATGCATTTCTTTATTTTCAGTGATATTTGGCACTGCCTACATCTCTCTAACATCATCCATAAGACTTCTACATGGTCTTTCAAGAAAATATACACTATCCAATCATCTAGGTATACTTCGAGAAACTGGTGGATGAATTCCTTAAACGCGACGATGACTACTCTGGAAAATATTGTTGGCGCATTCTTCAGTCCAAATGACATGATTGTGTACTGGTAGGATCCCCATTTTTTTGCAAATGTGGTCTTGTATTTGTCTTCCTATGCTATCTTAATCTGATGGTAGCCTGGGAATCCTAGTAGTCTCCAATGTTGTCCATTTTGGGGTTCTCAATTGTCCCAATGTTAACTTTCTTTACCTTGATTAGTGTGGCAATAACTTCTGATTCTATTAGTGGTCCCTCCTCTTTTCTTTTGCCTTCTTCTTATTCAATCTGAATATCACGCGGATCGTCTTCATATGGTGCTTCCTCTTTCACATGGTAACATGATAACAATTCCTTGACTATCTGTTTGTTCTGCTGTTGTTCCTCTGTTATGTGCTCAAATTCCAGTTCCTTGATGAATATCACGCCTCTTATCTGTTTCAAAGTTGCATCTATGTTGGGGTTCTCATGTTCGAATGATAAAGTGACTATAAAATTCTGTTACAATGTTGTCCAGGTAGCAGTTCCTCTGCGTAGTTCCTATTCTGTGTACCAGTTCGCTGGTATGCCCTCTAGAGTGTGTATGAGATGATGAGGCCATTCCTCTGGGGGTGTCAATTTACACAACGTTCTGCACTTCTCCAAGTGTTTCGATGGTTCCCCCTGTCCATCTTACCTCTGTTTCTTGTTGTCTTTCTGTTCTGCGCTGAACCTTATGTGCATTATTTGCTTACATTGGTACCAATATGTGTTTGTCTCTTTGTGTGTGCCCCACCATCTTGTAGGTGTTTCCTTGATTGCTATATCAAGTGATAACAATCTCTGATTCTCCAATAATTCATCTTCATACTGTGCCAAGAATATTTCCAAGTCATTTACTCCATCGAAACTAGCTGGTTCCCTTATATCAGTGTCGACCCATCTTACTGGGCGGTCTATTCGTGCACATATTCTCATGGAAAATTCTTGTAGCCTTTGTTTCCAGTTTTCTAGACTGGTGTCTGAGTCTGTTTCACATGAAGAAATGATTTGCCAACATATTATCCCATCTACAGTTGGGTTTACATAATCTTCATCGTGCGTAGTTGTTCTATACAACTAGTTGATTTCCTCTAGGTTTAAGAAAGTAGGTTCTACAAACCTTTCCCCTTCTGATGGGTCTAATGGCGCGATGACCCTGTATTCTCCTGACTCAAATGTCATTTTACTTGTCTTCAAGTTGATTATGGCCTAGTTTTCAAACGCCCAATCCAGACCAAGAAAAGTTGAGTAAGGTGTTGTGTCGTCCACTATTTCAATGACTTCAAAATCTACTTTACTGTGCACCCCGTCTAGGTCTACTATTACTCCTTTCAGTATACTGATTTGTAAGACTCTGTGTTGGTTTTCTAATTTCAGTTGAACAGGTGAGTAACCTAATGTAGGCTCTCCCATGCATTTCCATGTGTTCTTTGGTAATACATTAACTTCAGATCCTAGATCCAGTATGATGTCTCCCATGTTGAAATATCTGATATTGGAATTCAGTCTAAACTCTCTACTTGTTCTTATCCTTGTATGTAGGTGATTGATTATCTTTTGTTCTAGGTTTCCTTCCATTTCGATGCTACAATTTTCTAATATGTTTTGCAATATTTTCACAGATGATGGATCATTTAATACTTTTACACATGATTGCAAAAAGCCTTTGATTGTACTTACTTGTCCCATGGGTTGCATTTCATTGGTATGATCCAATAATGGAGGAATCTCGTACTCTAGTGATTCCTTGTTTTGTTGCACAGTTGAATTTGACGCCATGTATTCTTTCTAAAATCCTTGTTTTGCTTGCTTAAATACCTCCTTCTCCTTCTGCACATCGAACTACTTCCTTGGTTCAACGTTCTTCTTCACCCTCTGATTTTGTGTTGGCTCTTGTTGGACTATGTCGTTTCCTGTTTTCTCTCCTCCGTGGTTAACTATGTTGATGTTCCATCCTTCATCCCTTGCTTCGGCTGAGATCCACTGAACATTCTGGTTGTTCTGGTTCCTCTTTTTCTAGATATTTACTAACAGTGTTGGACATTATTCTGTGTCATGATTTGATGCACGACAATACATACAAGTCGCTGGTGGAAGTGGACATTCTCTTGCATAATGTCCTGGTTGTTGACAATTGTGACGTACCACTGGTCCTCTACCTCATCCAAAACCTCCTCTAGCTCATCCTCCACCTCTGTAGCCTACTCAATCTCCTCTCGGCGCATTATATTGAGGCGCCTGATTACACTGCGTGGTATTGTACTAAGGTTGTGTTGTGTTGTACTGCGGTTGTGCATTATTATATGGTTGATGCGTAGTATTATATTGTTGTTGTGTAGTGTTGTATGGAGCTAAAACTTGATTAAAATATGGTGTGGCTTACCTAGTCATCATTTCTGCCTGCACTCTATATGCGTTTGATTTCCTTTCTTGCATCAACTCCATAATTTTACAATCTTTTTTGTCGTGGCCTACTGACTTGCAAAAGTTGCAATATGAAATCTTTGGGACTATCTCATATTTCTACATCATCATGTAGTGATAAGGATCATGACCCTATTTCTTGCAGATTTCGCACCATAATCCTCCTGTTGGTAACGTATTTGGCATTCCTATTTCTATATATTGCGTGAATGTTGGGCATTCGTTCTTGTGGTGTCTTTCCGTCCTGCACGTAGTGCACCAAACGACTTCTCATTTTTCCTTACTCTTATTTTGGTTTAGCTGGAATGTTAAGTTCTTCAAAACCTCCTTCATTTCTTCGATAGCTGGGTCTGTCTACTGATACTGGTTTTCTTCCAGTTGTAGGGCTGCTTGCAGAGCCTCTGCCTACATCTGGAACTTTTTTTGTCGCAATGGGTATTTTAAGTGTGGGAGCAATGAGTTGAAAAATAGGTGCCGATGCTGCATATCGGTCATGAGATATTTTAACTTTCCCTTAAGTCACTTGAATCTCTAGTCAATCTCCCATATAAATTATCTTGGTTTCTATCAGATTTCTATCATCTCATTCATGTATTGATTCTATGAGCTCGACTTCTAGAACTTATTTATCAATAACTTTTTAATGTCTTTCAGTGTTCTTGTCGTCCTAGGTGCACTGTTTGCATCTAAACTCATGTACCAGTCTAATGCATGGTATCTTAGTGTAATAGATAACTTCACAAGTTTAGTATCTTCATTAGTGATCTGTTTTTCTTCCCAGATCTTTGCACAAATGAAGAAGTGTTTCTCAGGGTCTTCTGCTGCTTTTTCTCGAAATTATGGTAACTTTATGGTGGGATCGTGTCCTACCACTTTGAATGATGAACTACTACCTCCCCATGGTGTAGATACTTGACTAGTGCTTCCTGAACTGGCTCCTCTAGTTGTTGTTCCTTGTGTGGATGTACTTCTCGTTGTTTGACTACTTTTGAACTTTGGTTTTCTAAATGGTGGTGTTCTCTTTGGTGTATTAGTCACACATGGGTTTATGGGTTCCACATTGGCATTAACATGGATAGGGCTGTTGCCTTCTCTTCCCATTCTTGGCCCTCTCATCTTCCTCTTATATGTTGCATGCAAGATTTCCTCAATCTGCTCCACAGCCCGAAGATCCTCTACCTCTTCCTCGTCACTCGCCAAGCCTTCCCTCATGGATACAACTCTCTTCTTGGTATTCACCTTGCATTGGTAGAGCACTCTGCTATGCATCTTTGTAGATGTCACCATGATCTTCTTGATCTGGTCGTCATCCATCATGACTGGGTCCAAGGGTTCCTCCTCCTTTCCCTTATCCTTTCCTCCTTCCATTTCTCCTCTTTTTGTCAGTGCTTCCCCCCTTCCCCCATGCACGCAAGGAAGTTTAGTTGTCTGTCTCCATTGTCATTACACCTTTATTATATAGCAGCATCTTAATAGATGTATACAATGATTTAATGTACCTTCCTCGAGGTCCGCATAGAAACTCTTTCTCTGTTGCACTGTATGACTTCACTGTGTCTACTGCAAACTCTGTTATAAAGCCTGCCATAATATTGTTGAGCCAAAAATCTACTGCGCAGGTGAACTTGTTGTTCACCTGCTATAACTGCTCAATCTGTACTGGGGTCCACTCTAACTGTTGGATCTGGTTTGTTGTGTGGTTATCCTTCAACCTTAATATCCACTCTTGTAGTAGATGTGGAAAATTGTAGAAAAAGACTTCATGCAAATCAGTAAACACGTATTTCTCAAGATATTTGCAGGGTGTTATTCTAGGGTTTCTGTTATCTTTTTGTGCAAACTCTATCTCTTTGGTTCTTAGCCAAGTTTTGATCTCTGCTTTTGTGGGATTCGAAGGTGTCAACATCCCCTTATAATGGCTCATTGTTTTCTTCTTTTCTTCACTCTTCTCTTACTCAACCTATATCATCTACTCAATCCTCTCCCGTTCCTACCAACGACAACCAAACCATTCATTGGTTACTCTTCTACTCGTCTATCTGATTTTATTGACCCAGGGTTCATGTCTGATCAGGTTTCCAACAAAGCCTCTAAAACTATCGTCCCTCTTGGTAAACTGGAAGGCAACACAGTGCACAGAGTGCACTGCACAGTCTCACCCGAGATAGATTTAATGGGTGGCTGTAATAATCAAGTGTTTACAATCTAGGATTGAGTGTGAGATATGAGAACTGTATATTGAAACACTAGTATAACTTGTAAACACAATATACCGTCATTTGCAAATACGCAGGAAATATAGCAACTCATTCATTAAACATAACAATAACTACTGAAAGACAATAAATATATGAATTCAAACACATAACACAAATGTTATTGTGGTTCACCCCCTCTTGGGCTACGTCCACAAAGATCTGGCTCTTGGCTCTTTTATTATAGTATTTCCGCATCTACAACGCCGCACACATTACAATTCTTCCCTGTTGGGTAAGATATATATGAGGTAGAATAGATTTCACCAGCCTCCTCAGCCTGTGATCTAACCATCAATATATACCCTCCTTCATCCTCTCTAGCTCAACAACTTACCAAAAAAAATCATCTAGAAAAATATTACATATCGTTTTGCTACAACAACTATTTCTACAATAACGACTTATCTATATAAAATCTGAACCCCTTATGTTACCTAAGTATCTATATTTATATGTTTCTTTCTCTTCAACCATTATAATACATTACCAAAACCCTAACCCTACCTTCCTTAGGTCTTCCATGCATGCGCATGTGATGTTCTTCCTTCCAACTGTTTCTTTCCTCATGCATGCTTTCTTTCCCAAAATCGTCTTTCTTTTCGCTTTGGTCTGCTTACAACAATAGCTCAAAAAACGATTATGATAGATCAATTTCAAACACTTTATACTCAATACTCAGAGTTATAAAATATAGTCAAAACTGATCCTAAATTAGTTCCCTGAGATTTCTCAAAAATAAAAATGTTTGTTACAACGGATTGAAATTAAATACGTTCATCCCAAGTACTAGGATTGGGGCTCTTGCAGACCATAAATAGACATATATAAGAAAGTAGGGAATATAAATAAGAATGTGGGTAGGTGTTGAACAACAAGATCTGGTAAGAAGACAAAAGAAGTTTATCAGGATTCAATGAAACTTTTCTATTTAAAGAAGAAGAATAATTGGATGAAAATTGTTATAGGAAGTAGTATGTGATCATGATCGACTTAATATGATGGTATCTCCCTCTTCATTTGATTTTTGTTGTTTCTATTGTACCCTTTCTTGTTTTGGTTTGATTATCGGTTGTAAATGCTTATGCTGGAATTCCAAGATCTTGGTGAGTGAGTTGTTTAACCATTCTTGAATATACTCCCTTACTGGGGCAATGATTACCTCTTTTTTTTTTTAATGAAAAAAAAACTCCTTTTTAATTTCTCTTAAATCAATAGATAAATTTTGTAAAGTATTCTCAATACCCTAAATTTTATTTGTGTACTCAACAAGCCAACGATCAATATCATCATGTGTAAATTCAATCACAGTATCAAAATTTTCAGCTAATTCTGTTTTTAGTTCTTCAACTTGTCCTTTGAAATGTTGTCAAGTATTGAGAATAGAATTTGAGAGATACTTAGGTTTTGGGACTTCAATAGTGGTTCCAGTAATATCTAAATCAATAATTTTTGTGTATGCTTCAATTTTCCTTCTTGATAAATCAGACACTTGAGTTAACAGTCCATTTAATATATTAATTCTTTCAATCCAGTATGATTTTAGCTGTTTAATGCAGTTTGGAGAAGGTAGATTTTCTTTATTTCTCAACTTCTTTATCATTTTCAAGACTTTCATTGCAAACATTACAACTCCATACGTGCAAAACCCTTCATAATTTTCCAAATTTGAATTCAAGTAGTCCTTGATATTTTGGATTCTCAAACTAAGAGAGGAATTTTTTTTTCCATATCCCAAAACTCTAATATCAATGACATTCTTTTCTTAATTTTCTCTTCAAAAAGATGTCGAGTGGTACTAATCAAATTTGAGATTCCCTTGACTCTAGTACTTGATTCCAAGGTTTCTTGAAAACTTTTTCTAGGATGAATCATAACAAGGGGGAAGCCAAAATAGGTGGAGGCATGAGGGTTGCCTCCAATTTTTTAATTATTTCTTTCAGCTAATCATTCTCTTCCTCCATATGTGTAATTGAAACATCAAGTGCATCCCATGTGACTTTATGAATAGATGATAATTTAGAAGGAAACATATTTCGAGTATCAATGGTAGACCGTAGCTTCCCACTCTTACTCTTTGTAGTTCTCTCAAAAACCAATTTCTTAGATTCTTTATCAAAAGAGGAATTTTGTACAATGAACGTTACTTTATTAGAAAATGTCTTTTCCTAGATCATGAGTGCATAAATATGTTGTACATTTTCTCTATCTAGTGCTTCTACATCTAGGAAAGTAATATTTTCAATATCTACATCCAAATCCATGTTGTCCAATAAAAAATCATTTTCTGGAGCATGTGTTTCTTCCCCCACCTGTTGTGAATTATTCATTTTTCTCTTGACTTTAAATTTATGGGGATTCTCCATGTTCCTCTTTGGATGGTTCCTCTCATCATCATCTCTTGATTTATTACTATGCATTTTTATTGTGTGGGATGTCCCTGGTTGAGGATTTTCCTTTCGTAGGGCACTTCTTCGAGAGGTAGCTGGTGATTGGAAATTTTTATCACTCATGGATTTACCTCTTTCTTTATGGTTCTTTGTGGTACTTATAACAGTCTCTATATCTCTAGACTCTATGTTTTCTTCTTAATTATTTGGATTTTGGTTGTCATTTTCTTCTTCTCCAATGATGGATGAATTTATGAGTGTAGGGATTAGTCCAACTGAAAGAAAATGACAACCACAATCCATAGTTTTCCTATAATCTCTTTTTCTTATGATATTGAAGACTCGAGCATGGGTGATCCAGTCGAGTAGTTGTGACTGTATTTTAATGTACGTTTGATTGCAATATTGTTATGACGTTTTCAATTTCTTGAAGTTTTGGGTTCAAGAAGATCTTGTATTCAGAGCTTTTCCTCCTTAGGCTGTTGGAAGACCCGATGTCCACAACAGACCTCTACGTTTCCTCACTCATTCTTTCCCCTACTCACCCCTATAATAAAACCTACTGACTGAAGTTAGATCAAAGACCTCATCTACCTATGCATGCTAGCCCACTTTTTCTGAGTTAAAGCGCTATAATCCCGAGACTACGTCCATTAGACCACCCTTAAATTTATTTATTGTGACATAAAATTAATGGGTACTGGGCTTACCTCTACCGCAATCCAGAAGTGACTTCTAGTGATAACACAATGTACAAGGACAATCAAAATGAAAAGGTGATGAGAAATATTCTCCCCAAAAATTCAACCCCAGACAGGTTTCCTGTCATCCCACATACACTTAATAGGCACTACATAGACCCAAGAAGACTCAACAAACATCAAATCCCACCCAAAAACCACCAGACCCAACAAACAAGCAAGGAAGGATGATGTATGTGACTGTTCAAGGAAACAAAGTGTATGTATGCAACTTGCAGAAGGATAGATCGCGTATATACGCGACTTTCAAGCCAAAAACCATGTATATGTTTCAAAAAACAAGGCTAGGCAAGGGAGAAGGCTGAAAAATCAAACCCGGAGTGAACAGAGGTTGTCAAGCAATGGTACGACAAGAAACACAATAGGAACGATAGCAATCTAAGGATAAAATTACTCCAAGCCCTAAGAAAGAAGATTCAATCCCCAATATGGTCACCAATTCTGTTACGAGGAAAATCTCTCTATGGCTAGGGTAAACCACAATAGACGAAAATGACTGCAGAAATCAACTCTATTCTCAAGTATGTTATGTAAACAAATATGCTAGCAAGACAAGATAAAAGGCCTACCTCATCCAGACATTTGATGAAGTCCACTATTGAGCAATTGACCCAAAACAATATACCTGCAACTAGTCCTCAACAACCAAGCAAAGAAAACATATGTTGATAATAAATGATGTTAGCACATTCAATAGCATAATCCATTAATAAACATGACAAATACACCCATGGAATAACAATTCAAATATTTGCAAGATATCATTTGGATAGGAAAAGGGTATTTCCATTAATATATGATCAACATAAGTGAAAATTTTACAGACTTCTGTGTCGGCACGGTTCGGAACTAAGAAACTAATTTCCTTCCAATCAGGCCTCCACCACTTTAATCCTCCACCAAAGATAAGCTCATAATAAAGAAGCAATGAGGTTCTCAATCAGTAAGGAAGAGCTTGGGGGATGAAAAATGTGTTCAGACTTAAATTAAAAAGGGAAGTAGATTGAATATGAAGTAAATTATTTCTCCAGAGTAACTTTTCTCTCAAAGTTGAATTCTTTCTCCTCTTTTCCATATCTCAGAATTGGCTCATTTATAGCCTTCAAATAGAACTGAAGGGCCGAGTCGGAACGCTTCTAGAATATGGAAGGTCAAGGATCATACATCTCCTGTCGTGACATGGAAACCCAACATTAATTTTCATTTTTGGCACAAATCCCGATGTATGCGGGATGCAGTGGTGCAGCCTACGTATACACATGTTGTATAGTAGGCAAGATGCATACATGTGGAAAAATATGTATTTTAGCTCTGGATTTTACAAACAAGAATGATAAGTCTGCATAGGGAAATGGAAAAAGGCCTTCTGTGAAAGATTGCATATGGGGGGAAAAATCTTGCTATAACAATAATATCCATAAGCAGCTAGTGAATTTTCCCACTTTAAAAAATTTCAGATATTACACCTATTTGCTGAAGATTTTCCTAGAAACCAATAAGAGAGAGTTTCCTGAAGCAACATTTGTATCAACTAAATGGAAAAGGATTACATTTATTATCTTCATAAAAAAATTCATGTCCAGAGTTTACAGTTTGATTTTCAACACCAACTTACCTAGAGTTTTGAATGACATGAGGAGCTACCTTGCTACACATTATTTTGGTCACCCTGGTGATGTTTCTACAAGCACGTGTTCAGGCTCCCAAAATGATCTTTCTCATGAGAAAAGTGATTTGTTTCCTCCTCTACAAAACTTGTTTTTAGAAGGACGTCGTAGGCTATACATAAGGTACAGTGCAAAAATGCCTTATTCTTGCAGGCTGTCATGAAATGGTCTTGCGACATTTCCGCAGGCTGCACTGTAGCTAGGGTACGACGGCATTGGAAGACTAAGAAAAGATCAAAGTTCATGAAAGTTCTAGAAGGGATCTTCTAGAATATGAGGTGGAATCCATATGGTTGGGATCCTACTCGCTTCTTTGATATGGTGGGACCATCCTAATCTCTTTAACCATCTCTCTTTCTCCTATATAATGATGGATTTCTCATGGAAAAGGTTAATAAAAAGCAAGAGAAAGCAAGATCAAGTAAGGAATTTATGAAGGAATAGGCTACGAATTGTGTGAGGGATTCTATCTCAATTGATGCTTGAGGTCTTCATCTGTCTATCAAGTTACTATAGATCTTCTTCATGCAAGTTTTGAGCAAGTGTGTGTGTTGGAGAAAATTTCCACCAAAGGGGAACCTTGCAACATCAAGGCTGTTTGGTTGTATCTTCCACTTTTACTTAATATAATACAAGGGCATGTTTCTTTCCCAAAAAAACATTCTCATTTTATTACATGACTCCTTTATCACATGTGTAAGTTTTCATTGAATATATTATTGTTTCTTTCACTTTGGTTGGTTTGTGTTTCATTGTAGATCCAATATCACAAGAGCACCAAAGCGGAGCAGGGACAACAAAGACATAAGGAAGCGATATTCAAAGGTATGCCATTCATATCTTGTTTGATAGTAAACTCAACGATTAAATATTAGGGAAAGCATCATGTCCTGTCTTGTTTTGTTCTAGATCCAGGTGGATCCAGGGAGATCAGTTTATGTCTGCATTCATCGATTTATTCAATAACAAAATCGACGATCATACTGGGGATACAAATTGTTTTTGGTTTTTTTCCGTCTATTTTCCTTTAGCCTACCTCTTTTCATTTTAATCCAGTCTCTGAGTCTGTAGGGGATCCATCTAGACTCTCTGGATCTGAAAGTTATTTTAGACTCTTTTCCCTTTTTCCAATTTTCCTTTGTTTACAAACATTTCTGCACAGTATCCCATATGCAGCCTGCAGAAAACTTAGATCGCCACACCCTGACTGTTTAGACTAGTGTGGAATCTTTTCACCCTACCCATATCTATCCCGCGAAAACCTAAAATTGCCGCACTGTACACTACATCCGGGTTGCGATGTTTCGTGTAGAATTTATTGGATCAGGTCTTTTGGTCTTCTGTCATCCAATTTTTCTTTGATCACCTGGGAAGAAATTTTGGTGCTAGCATTTGACTGTTTTCTAAGTATAAGACTTATTGTTGATTGGCTTTCAGGATTGAAATCCCTTCTTCATCATTTTACAATTTTTACTTTCTTTCTTTGCATTAGATTGGGGGCATCTTTGCATTTGAAGTAGCAAAATTGCATGATTTTTGGCATTTTTTGGTCTTGAATTTTGAATTTTTTTCCCCCTCATGGTCGCGGGGGGCCAAGAATCGTGTATTGGTGTACAATATCTTTTGCTCATTTCTTGAGAATATTGATATTGATGAATTCAATAAAATTTTTGGACATTGTGCATATGGGAATGATAAACATTTTCTCCTTCTCGTAATATAGCTTTCATTGAAGTGAAATATTTGCATTCTCATTTCTTTGCATTGTTTCGAGTTAGTCAAAACATCATTTAGTCCACACCGTTTTCCTCTTGAGTAACAACTGCCTTAAAAATAAAACTCCTATAAAAATTCATTAGACATTTTTATATTTGCTGGTAGCAAACCTACATTAGATTAGTGGTAGGGATTTGGAATAGGTGTGAAAGATAAATTTCCAAAGCTGCAAACAAACATAGAATCTTGCGTTAGGGAGTGGGAAATCCACTTGCTACATTTTTTCATGGGAATCCCTTCTCACACAAGGGTCAAACCTGAGGTTGCATTGAGACTGGTGGAGTTACTCACCCTGCTTTGTTGGTCTTGGTGTAGATATTGTGTGTATTACAGGGGTCGCTTGAAGGTATACCCACAATGATGAGTAGAATCCTTTCAAGCTGATTTTGGGCTAGATACCTTATCTTTGCATGTGGATCAGACTTTTGACTATTTCCACAGGCATCATTTTAGTAATTGGTAACCTTAGTGGTCTATCTCTTTAGGATCTTTACACAAGGTGATTGTGGAGGGGCAAGTCTTCACGGTACCTGGAATCGACATTGGCCAAACTCACTCGAGCTCCTTGGAGGGTATACCCACATTTATGTGTGGGATATTGCACCAAGGCATAAGTCCATTAAGAAAGTCGTCAACGTAACTTTTTGACTCGCTCTATCTCATCCCTTTCTTACTTTGTGCTCGCGACGTTGGATTTCATTAGAAACTAGTGTGTTCATTGTGAGAAGGTTTTGTTTGCTTGCTTTCTTACTAGATTTTTAGCATGTGTTGTTTGTTTTCCCTAGCAGAGTCTAGGTTGGATTTGTGTTAAATGGCATCAGTTCCCAGAATGACCAATGAGGGAACCCCTTTGTCAGGGGAACCCTTTGTTTTTCCTTCTTACAGAAACATTGGTCCTCCTCACATCGCTACTTTGAGCCTTCCAGGTCTCACAATTGGATTACTGGTATGGTTGTTTTCCACTCAAGTAATCCCGAATGCAGTAAGTGCTTCGATTGTAAGCACTTCCCCCCAAGAACATCAACCTCATCTTGATCCTTCAACTTTTTCACCAGTAAGATCTTCTTCACCTTCTCCACTTGCAAGGTCTTTTTTTGTTTCATATTCTTCATCGGATGAAAGCTCTGAAGCTAGTAACCTAGTGGATAAGAAAAAGAAGAAAAGGAAGAATAAGAAGAAGAAAAATAAACAAGGGTCCCAACTTCCAACCACTACCAAACATGTTGTAAAACAACCAGTTACTGTTAATCATGCTGGGAGTGTTGATGATGCCAAGATCACCCAAACAAACCGTAATCCCAAGTACCCTTGCAGACTTTGTAAGGGTAGCCATCTTCTTAAGAATTTCCCTAGTCTATCCAAGGTTATAAAAGCATGGTCTACACACCCTCACCAACCCATGTCGTCAGCCTCTGAAGAACATGTTGATGACCTCCTGTCAACTAGTCACGATACAGTTGGGAAAAAGAAAAGTAGAGTCAAGTTCCTGTGTATGATATGCAAAGGGATTCATATAACTCACCTTTGCCCTCATATGGATGAAGCCTCAAAATTCCTGGAAGACATGATTGTTAAAATATTGTGTAACTGCAAAGAATATTCTTATCCCGTTTTGTGGATAAAGATAAAATGTATTTATTATTGATTAGATCAATCCCCTTTTGTGGATTGATCATGTCGGTCATTGTAATTGAATAAATCCCCTTATGCAGATTGGTCAAACCCTAATTGTAATAGGCTAAATAAGAAGTTGGCCCTAGTATATATTAAAGAGGCCCCAAAATATATTAAAGGTGGTTATAACCACCTAGAAGAAGAAGTCAACCCTTCCAGTGAAGAGACACTTCCACACGTGCCATAATTGTATAAATAAGAGAGGTCAGCGCCTCATTTGAACACACACTCAACTCACTCATCTAGTGCACAAGTTTTGAAGGAAGCTGCAATTGTCGGTTGCTGGAAGAAGGAAGAGAGAGATGCATGTTGCTCAGTGTTGGATATTCTCTGTTGTCTGGTTCATTATCTTGGCATTGCATTGGCTATCTATATTAAGGAATTTTTGCTGGGTTTTCTTCCCCTTGAGGGTTTCCCAGGATAAATGATGGTGTACTCTTGTGATTGTGCTTCTCTCAGTGATCCTATCTATGCTATTGTTATCTAGTAAATTGAAAGTAACCTAATAATAACATAAACTTTAACATGGTATCAAAGCTAAGCTGAAGAGAGCATCTTTCACAGGAAAAAGAAAAATGTCATTGTTGCAGTACATGAAAATTAGGGATTTTTATTGAAGAAGCTTTTCAACCCCAAATCCATCTAGAAAGGTGCGCCCTACCTCAAGGAACATTTTGGCATCTTCAATTCACATTTTCAGTGGCTAGATCTCCCGGAAAGTGAAACCCTAGTTTTCACAAAGTACCAGAAGTACCAAAAAACCAAGTACCAGAAATACCAGAAAACCAGAAGCACCAATTCAAAAATCCGCAAATCAAGTTTGAAGGGGTAAAATTTGGATTTTCATAAATCTGACTATACCATCATACTCGCCTCAGTCCAGCGCATCTTTTAGTGAGTTCAGTTTTCAGATCCAAGAAATTTGATTTTTTTATTATTTATATAGCCCAAAGGGCTAGGGTTTCTACTGCAAGAAACATTGGCTACTAGCATGAGGGTAGAAGGTAGGTTGGAAGGATATAGAAACTTCAGATCTTGGAAGCATAGGTTGCAGATGATTCTAGATGAGAATGATCTCCTAGAACATGTTACAGTAGGTGTATCAGAACCAGATGAAGTAGAGAAAAAGACCAAGCATAAGAAGAATGAAAAGAAAGCAAAGAGAATCGTGTTAGATTCAGTAAAGGATCACTTGATCCCTCATATATCCGAACTACAGAAATCAAGACAAATGCATGAAGCACTCAATAGGTTATATGAAAGCAAAGACATTAGCCGGAATCTTACCTTATGAAATCAGCTTCGTAATATGAAGATGGAAAACTCAAAATCTGTCACATCCTACCTTATGAGAGTTTCTCAGATCAAATATCAACTTGCAGGTATTGGAGATGTCATTAGTGACAAGGAGCTTGTAACCACAACCCTAAATGGGTTACCAACATTTTGGATTCCCTTTGTACAAGGAATGTGTGCAAGAAGCAAGTTACCCAAGTTTGATAAGTTATGGGCAGATTGCACACACGAAGAATCTAGACTTGCAGACCAACATAAGAGATTAATTGTTGACGAAGAGGAAGCTCTTACAGTTCAAAAGAACAAAAGAAGTTCCTTCAGGAGGAACAATAAAGAAGCTAACTCCGTAAGAGTTCCAGATAAGAAGAGAGATGTTTCAAAAATCAGATGCTACAACTGTCAAAAGTTGGGACACTTTTCCTATGACCGTCCTCAAGGAAAAGGGAAAAGAAAGCATCAAACACATGTGGCAAAGGAAGAGGAATCTTCTCCCTCAAATAAAGCTTTAGCATAAATTAAGGATCATGCACTTTAAGTTGAATATAGTTGATTTGAAGAAAGATAGCAAATGGTGGAGTCCGTGGAGCCTCCCCACACAAAAACAAAAGATAAGTATTCATGTTCATTTCTAGTATCTTGTTTACCTCAATACTTTATCATTACAAGTTATATTTTTGTGAGAATGTTAACTAACCTCGTTTTACTTCAGTGTCTATGTAGACTTATGAAGGAAGTATCAAAGAAGAGGATGAAGAAAGAGATAAAATATTTATTTCATGTATGATCACTCATGAGAGTGACAAAGAAAGCATATTGTAAGTAAGTTTACAAGTCTCGGAAGAAAGAAATTATGTCGTGAATTGCAGAAGTTAGACAACACGACAAGGATGTATGATATGGTGACAGTCAGTGAAGACCAGATAATATCCGATATTCATATAGGAGCAAGGGGCTCCTAAAGATGCAGAACAAAAATATTCAAGATGGATACTCAGATATAGTGGATGAGATGCAGGTAACTACAGGTTTCTCCAGTACCACGCTTATAGATGCAGAGGGAGCAGGTTGATCCAGTATGAAGACAAAAAGAAAGAAATATTCGAACTCAAGAAGGCACCTAGGATATTACAGAAGAAAACTTCAAGGATGATGACTAGAAGCTATTAGCTTGGTGCAAGAGGGAGCCATGTCTCCGAGTTCGAAATGAAGGATCGTCATTTGATGCAATTAGAATAGAAGATGGATGGTGCCCATATATTTTGATCAGGATGAAAGCTATCCAATAGATGGATGGTGCCCAGTAGATGGGTAGCATGGTATTATACCATGGAAATATTTTGAACCACACGATATTTTTTTTGATCCCATAGCTAGACCTTCGTAGAGAAGGAGAAAGAGAAAAGACTTTCATAAAGAAGGAAAGATAAATCCCACAGGTAGACCTTCATAGAGAAGGAAAAGAGAAGAGACCTTCATAGAGAATGAAGAGACCTTCGTAGAGAAGGGGAATGAGAAATTTTCCAAGGTTGGCCTCTGTCTAAGTGTTGATTTTTGGATACTCTAGGGACATGCTAGAATACCCTCATAGAGGGGGGTGTGACCACCCTCGTAGAGAGGAATGTGTATGTTTCTCCAAGGTGTAGTGGGAAGATACTCTCCTCTAGCCAAGGATTGGGTAGCCTGGAACACAAACCTTGACCATGTGGAATGGTTAGTTGGCTATTGAGGTTTGTGTTGTGATCTTGCATGGATCATGGAAAGGGAGTCTAGTCCTGCCCAGGCTAGCATATTAGCTTCTCTAGTTCATGTGGGATGACTAGGAGTGAAGCTATGGTAGTAGTCCTCCCCAGTGGATGGGTGAGATAGATGATTACAAGAGAAGGAAGAACATAAAAGGAATGGAAAAACTCATAGGACATCTTTTGTGTGAAGATAAGAAAGAGTATATTCTGCACGAAGATAAAGAGAACAAAACTTCCGATGATTTATAGATATGCCAGTTAGTGATCATGATGCGAGATGACCAAGTGGAAGATATTGATGCCTCCTATTAACCAATCGATGATGTTATCCAGTCGATGGTGTTTCCCATTTGATGATATTCCCCAGTTGATGATGCTATCCAGTGGATGCCACTACCTAGTTGATGTTGACATCCAGTGACCTGTCAAAAGATAAAGAATATCCTTCTTGTTAAGAGGGAGTGTTAAAATATTGTGTAACTGCAAAGAATATTCTTATCCCCTTTTGTGGATAAAGATAAAATATATTTATTATTGATTAGATCAACCCCCTTTTGTGGATTGATCATGTCGATCATTGTAATTGACCAAATCCCCTTTTGTGGATTGGTCAAACCCTAATTGTAATAGGATAAATAAGAAGTCGGCCCTAGTATATATTAAAGAGGCCCCAAAATATATTAAAGGTGGTTATAACCACCCAGAAGAAGAAGTCGGCCCTGCCAGTGAAGAGACACTTCCACATGTGCCAAAATTGTATAAATAAGAGAGGCCAGTGCCTCATTTGAACACACACTCAGCTTACTCATCTAGTGTGCAAGTTTTGAAGGAAGCTGCAGTTGCCAGTTGGTGGAAGAAGGAAGAGAGAGAGGGGCGTTGGTCAGTGTTGGATATTCTCTATTGTCTGGTTCATTATCTTAGCATTGCATTGGCTATCTATATTAAGGAAGTTTTTCTGGGTTTTCTTCCCCTTGAGGGTTTCCCAAGATAAATGCTGGTGTACTCTTGTGATTGTGTTTCTCTCAATGATCCTGTCTGTGCTATTGTTATCTAGTAAATTGAAAGTAACCTAATAATAGCAGAAACTTTAACAACCTTTGCCCTCATATGGACGAAGCCTCAAAATTCCTGGAAGACATGATTGTTTCACAACCTCAACTTCCATATGCTTATCACAATATTACTCTTGACACACCTGTAGTTGATGGAATGATCAATCTGTTCCCTTCATCGGTCAATCCGGTTGATCATGCAATCAATCTGGTCACGTCCTTATTTGAACTGGTTGACAAAGTGGTGTTAATTTTTCAAAATCCCAACCCAGTTTCAGTCTCGCTGATTTTTCAGTCAAATTTAAATGCCAAACTCAGTTTCAGCACTGTTTTAACATATGTTACAACCTGGTGTTTCAGCATATACTATAGCCTGGTGTTTCAGCATATACTTAGCCTGGTGTTTCAGCATATGCTACAGCCTGGTGTTTCAGCTTATGCTACAGCCTGGTGTTTCAGCATATACTCAGCCTGGTGTTTCAGCATATGCTACAGCCTGGTGTTTCAGCATATACTCAGCCTGGTGTTTCAGCATATGCTACAGCCTGGTGTTTCAGCTTATGCTACAACTTGGTGTTTTAGCATAAGCTACAGCCTGGTGTTTCAGCATATAAAAAACTTAACAGAAAATAAATTTCAGAACTGAAACATGAGGATTATGAACATCGTTTTCAACGCAGAAATAAAATATCAACAATATGCAAAACTCAAAAAATATAGACAAAAGAATTTCGGTCTAACTTCGACCCTGGAAAAACCCACAAGGGGAAAACTAGTGAGAGAGGGATTTGTATTATTTATGAGCTTCTGAGAAATTCTTTTACAACATATTCATCTTCAGATATTTACACAAAATTATCTAGACATTCCTGTAGCTTTGCTCCTCAATTTCTGAACCAGAAATTCGTACAATAGTACGACAATTAATGTTGTACGGACTGTCACGAAATTCGTGCCAAAACTTTGCTAAGATTCAATTTCTGTGCCACTCAATGTTATTCGGCAACCTTGGAATGCATGCCAATGCTCCCAGAAATTGTTGCTGCTATCTCTTTTCTTCATCTCGACCTCTCTCTTGCTCTCTCTTGTTCTCTCAACAAGAATGCTTCAGCTCCCTTTCTCTTGGCATCTCACCAAGAGTCTCTTGCTCTCTCAACAAGACTGCTGCTGCATCAACTTAACCAAGAATGGGTGCACCCACTTGGCTTAATCAACCTCATGAGGGAAGGTGAGGAGTTTTCTAATCTAACAGCTGAGATTAGATTAGATGGGTGGCTGAGATTTGGTGTCTCTTCACTCACCCTCACTTTAATCATAA
>ML831105.1:43198-55029 GCA_009831015.1 Picea engelmannii | reverse complement strand
AAATGGGTAGGTGACTAAGGAAGTTTTCAAAGTGACCATGCATTATAGTGATAGTGGACAATTATATATATAATTGTATGCAATTGTTAACTGTCACAATAAAATAATGCATGTTCTAGGTTCAAAATAATGTTTTTTTTTTTCAAATTTTAATTTTGTTTTTAGGTTTGTTAATCTTGTATTTTTTATTTTATTTTTGAAATTTAGTTATTATTGGTGTTTTTAATTTTCAATTTTGTTTCTCATTTTTATGACATTAAAAAAAAGGTGTTATTTTTCTTTCTTTTTTTTTAAAACTTGTTTACATTTTTTTTTTCATTTTTAAATGTAAATTAAAAAAAATTGATTAAGAAACAATTTATCAAGTTTCTAATTTAGGAGTCAATTTAAAATTTCTATGGTATTAGTTGTCAAGGCCATGGTTTGAATTAAGTCTTAATTTTAACTCCAAAAATAAAATTGGTGCTACTAGAAGCATCACTTTTTCATTTGGGGGTCAATTTTCCACAACAATATTAGTTGTCAAGACCACGATTTAAAATAGGTTACAATTTTAACGAAATAGGATAAAAACCAAACGAAGTGCATCTTTTCCGGCCATCGTTTTACGTGTACAAATACCATCTATGGAACTTTGGGCGGTGACCTCGTCTCCTCTCCCGACTGTACCAATCCCGTGTACGAAACTCCACCCCCTGCCCCTGCTCGTCGCCTCTCTTGGTGAACCCCTTCCGATGGTCAATTTTTCAAGCACCACCACCTCTTTCCGTCAACCTACATTCAATTCTCCTTTGACCCACATCGTATTTACCTACCCTCTTAAATTGATTTGATTTGGCTTTCGATTTTGATTTCTTCAAAAGCTTCCCTGCCCCTGCCCAAATACGATAATGTTTCTGCCATTTCTCTCCGTTCATAGAGCCAACACCCGGATACCTCCCTGGAGATTTGTCAAAACACGACATTACCACCCGCATCACAACTCGACCCCAGTTAATAGGTAAGAACCTTTATATTTTACTATGTTTTTTTATGCATTCCTGGATCCGTGATAAAATTTCTCTTTGTTTTTTTATGCTTCAGATATTCGAGTCATTAATTTAGAAATAAATAAATTCATGGTTAAACTTTTAGCTGCTCTACATAGATCCATTTTAACCCCAAGAGAATTGAACTGAACTATGTTTCAATCTCTTAAAACACTTATTTTCCATACTTATTTTCTAGTTTTCTAAGTGATTTATTAGTGGGTTAATTTGTGGGGATCTGCATTTTCCATAACAATAATTTAAATTTATCGAATAACTCTGCCGCGAGACTGCATTTTAGTTATTTATTTTTTTAAATCATGGAAGAACATGATCTTGAACATTTGCATGATTTGTTGATTGTTTGATGGAATTTTCACTTTAGATGGGGCTGGGAGCCTGTCAAAAGTTTTAGAAATAAGAGGAAAGTATTTAGAAGTTCAGGCCATTGGGATACTTTATACTACCCAATACCTTAGGGTTCCTTTGATAATTGTTAGTGTCATTACAATTATAATCATGCTTGTTTCATGATAAGTTATATGGCTAATTCTGTGTCAAGGATGGATATATATATATATATATATATATATATATATATTATTTTGATGTAAAGTCAATGACTTGGAAGTTTTTGTGTGTGCAATGACAAGGGTTAATTTTGGGCATGGGAGATGCATAATTTTTTACTGCATGCATTGCCTTACCCATTTATTGTTGGAACTAAATATAACACTGTGTTTTCATCTCTGTTTCCATATATAAAACCAAAATGTGCAAAACCCAACAAACATAAATGTGAACATGAAACAACATGTAAAGGTTTGAAAAAAAAAGTTAGAAAAATTGAGGGAAATTGAAGAGTTTTGCAACTACTCATTTGCATTGAGGGTCTTAGATTGCTGCTACCTAACTCATTTGCAGGTCCTCCATCATTAGTACAAGTTCCTTTATTCCCTCTTTGAGTTTTGTTGAGAGTTAGTTCTTCTTGGTGCCATTTCTTTGTGTATTCATTGGGGGAAGGGCATTGCATTAACCCTTGTCATTGCACACACAAAAAATTCCAAGTCATTGATTTATTAGTGGGTTAATTTGTGGGGATAATGGCATGGGTAAAAAACAAATAAAACAAATTCACGAGCATTCAAAAGTGGCAATAAATGTATCATCCTTTTATTTATTTCGAAAATAAAACCCAGGTCAATGATCACGATACTATGAACATTATACTATTTCTGAAATAAAATTAGAAGACCCAATTTCAAGTGGACACACATACACCGTGATAATGGAAGAGTCACTCTAAGAATATTGTTCTTTTCATAGTCTAGTACAAACAATTCTCCATTTGGAGAGATTTGTATAACATAAGGTTCAATTCCACTCTTGCTCCCATCAAAAACTGTTTCCACTGTGGATCCACTGTCAAACTGCAAAACAACCCTGCTACCTGAATATGGTGTTATATTGGTCTCTAAAATTCGCAATCCCTTATTGAAAAATCTTTGTTCTCTCTGCATTATGCAGTCAACATGATTGCAAAATATTGATTCTCTATTTGTTCTAAATTTGTGATTGTAAAATATTGCTTATCTAACCCTTGATAAAATGTTGTTTTTAGGTATCCATACAAAATGGGTAGACAAAGAAAATGTTCACATTATAATGGGCCTTGAGGTCCAAGACCCAAAAGACAAGTCAACCTTTTCTAACAAAGATTTAACCTGGATTGATGTATATAGACGAGACAATCCTTTATTTGATCGTATTGCACAAATCCCTCTAGGTAGAGTTCCTGATTTTATTAGATGGGAAGAAAGCAATCTCGACACTCCTTGTACTTTCTTACACACTGTAAAAAAAACCTCAATAGAGTGATAACGGTCACAAGCTATATGAGTTGTAAGTATTTCACAATCACATTGCTCTTGCATTTCTAAATGAGTTTTCATTTTAGTTGGTGCATGCATCTTATGACTTGACATATATATGATAAAAAATGGTTATTCATGAGTGGATATATATGATTTTGTGCTAAGGTGTTGTAATTGTAGTGTAGTTACTCATGTTCATATGGCCCGAAAGACAAAAGAGGAATGTGTTCAGATACATGCAACGCCTCATTTGTAAAGAAGAGAGGATGTCAATGCCACCTTATAGTGAATGTAAAGAATAAGGACCCTAACATAGAAATACTTACATACAACACATATGATCATGAAGATGAGGAAGAATGGCCTTGTCATGGAAGAATTGACAAGTCTAGGGGGGGTAGGTCCTTGTGTAAACCTAGGCTGTCGAGAGAAATTGTCTCTTTTGTAGAAAATTGTTTCTTTATGGAAGTGGAAATTGATGTTGTATATCAAAAGCACATTGAACGATATGTTGACATAGATGTGGAAGATCATGATAGATATTTTTTCTTCACTAGAAAATATGTTGCAAATATTTATAACCGCTTGATGAAAGGAAAATATCAACTTGACAAGAAAGATGAAATGAGTGTTAACCTTTGGTATAAGAAATGACCAAATGATTTTTTTTTCTTCAGAAGCCTAATGGTCCAAAAGTTCCTTTTATAATTAGTATTCAAACTAGATGGATGTTGGAGAGAATGGTAAAACTATCTCATGATATTTTAATAGGAATGGATTCAACTTTCAGTACCAATAAATATGAGGTGAGGTGAATTTGAATGATTCATTAATAAACAATTATTTGGGTTGTGATTCATTATGATTTATAGTTTAAAATTTGACTTTGAGTTTTACTGAATATCACAATATCGATTGTAGACACTTGTGGTCTTTGACGACCAACAAAGCGGGGTACTAGTTGCATGGGTTGTGACATCCCAAAATACATCATTGGATATTGTGACATGGTTGAAGCCGCTAATGGACATGTGTTATCAATTTCGATCCTATGGGAAAGTCAATGCATTCATGGGCGATGATGCATTGGCATAAATCAATGCTTTGAGGTATATTTCATTTGATTATTTTGTGACTTGTATTTATTTTGTAAGATTATCTCACATAAATGCATTGAATCCTATAAGAGGGCCACACAGTGTCGAGTGATATTGTGTATTTGGCATGTATGGAGGGCATGGAAAAAATATCTATAGGTTGGCCTCTCCTTTAGAGAAATCAAAGTTATGATCAACATGTTAAGTTATATTATGAATTCTTGCCGCTAAATCAGTCGTCGAGCATGTGGATAATTTTTTCACTGATTTTTCAAATGAGAAAAAATTCTTGAATTATTTTCACAGCACTTGGGTTGCGGGTAATAATCTTTGTAAGTTCACATACTCTACTTTCTTGTTTTTTTTTTTTCTCTTCCATAAATATTCTCTTTTCACTAACTTAGTTATTTCAATTAGGGATGTGGGTTAAAGGTTCTCGTGATTTTTGTCATGCAAATCAAGAGACAAATAATTCTATGGAGGCATACCATAGCTTATTGAAGTCCAAATTTCTGTCTGATTGAAGAAATAAATGTGCCCGTAGAATGGATTGGTTGCTATATATATTGTTGATACATGTAGATCCGTATTATAGATTCAAAGACATTTTGAAGGAAGAAGTATATTTGAATAACCACAATAAGGAGAAGTTTTTTGAATCCTCAATGGAGAAATCTAGAATAATTAAATATGATGATTGTTGGCCCCATGAAAGCATATCCCATGCATAATGGGTGAGGAGTCAAACTGATCATGAGAAAAAATACCCTGTGACTTGGTATCGCAAGAATTTTATGGTGTGAGAATGTCCATGGTCTATTCGTGGAAACACCTGGAAGCATACCATAAAGGTGGAGTGGTTGTACTTCCTTTCAAAGGGTTCAGAGCCATCATTGGATCAGAATGTAGAGCCTAATATATTTGATGATGTAGCACCTGATGAATTCAATGATCCTCCCAAGATAATTATGGAGACATCAATGATTGATGCAAATGTTGACAAGACTCCTGTGGCCGCTGGAATTGTTGATCAAGATGACAAGGCACTTCAATTGGTTAGGGAGGAATTGTTGGGATACCTATATGTACTTCAAAATAGTCCTCTCGCTACATTAACCAACACCTTAGAGATGGTGGACCTAATTAAAAGGATGTTGGATGAGGCCAATAATCGACACATATTGGATTTAATTTCACACTTGGGTTGATTTATTTTGAGTCATCTCTCAAGAGAAAGAAGAGTTTCCTCAACCTATTGGAATAGGGGTAGACCCAGGGTTTAGCTTCAAGAGTGCACCAATAAACCCTAACTACTGGCCCTTTTGTCTACACTTGCGAAGTAGATGCAGTCTCACCCGAAGCAACTATGGGGGGGTTGGAGGACAGAGATGTCTACAACCAAGGGGAATATCAAGTGGATCTAATACTAGAACAATACAACATGCATGTATCACTTATCAGCTCAGATCTACTCCACACAACTATCTATCAGATCTAACATAGTAATGCAATAGCAGTATATCAAATGACAAGAACAAAGCATCAATCACACACAACACAAAATATACATGGTTCACCCTCTCTCTAGGGATATGTCCATAGAAATGTGCTTTATAATATATTAATATGGAAGCATACAGTTATGATCTACGCTCTTAGCTAACAAATATTCTCTCTTCTTCTCTCTATCTCTCCCTTCCCTGCGCACCCAGCTGCAGGGTTGATCTTCACACCCAGCTGAAGATCTTACAATACCAGAAGGATCTGGTACTCAACACTTCTCTCTCTCACTCAATAGTCCTCACTTGATCACACAATAGTAATGAAATCTCAACCAACATAGTAACAACCCATCCCAGGTCCTCTTGAACTTTATTTATACATTACAATAGCTCATCAACATCCTTAGGCCGAAACCTAAGTGTCAAAACCCTAGATACCAAAACCCTAGGTGTCTAAAAACCTAGGTCAAATTGACTCATGTTTTAAGGGCTTCACCATCCTATCTTTCCTTACTTCTCTCGTGGTGCACCAAAGAATCTAATGGTGGATTTTTCCTCTTGCTGAGATGTCCACGATCCTTCCTTCTTGCTGATACGTCATCCTCGATCTCCTCATCCAACGACTTGATTTCTCAGACTTCGCTCCATATTTTTTTCTCTTTTGCTCATTTCGACCTAGTAACAGTCAATGTGTCTTCCGCGAAGTTCACATTTTACCTTTTATTTCTTGTTCTTTGCTTGCTTACATAACTAAGGGCCAACAGGGCCCCAACACTCACCTATGACTTGTTCCGAGGCACTTCAGATCTAATCTTTCTGTTTTACTTCAACTTCAGACTGTGCAGTGCAACCTTTAATTTCTTCTCTATGCCTCCTCTCCTTCTTTGTATAGACTATCTTTTCTATGTCTTGTACCCACTTTCAACTACACCTAGTACCTATAATCTTTTCCTTATGCTTTTACTTAGATTTGCGAGGCAAATGGTTTTCGTAGTACAACTTCAGTTGGCTCTCGTTCACTAATCCTTCCTTCCATTCTCCATTCAAATTCTTCAACTTTGTAGCTCCTCCTTTTGTAACTTAGGTGACCTCATATGGATCGAGCCAATGCATTCAAAATTTCCTAGGATGCTTTATGAACTTACTGTCATATACCAATACTAGATCACCTTGCTTGAAAGCCTTCTTCTTGATGTGCCTATCATGATAGGCCTTTTCTCTTTCTTTCTGTACTTGCTGATGAAATCCCGCAACAAATATGTCTTCCTCCAGTTTGACCAATTGTGCAAGCCTTTCTCGAACAATGCCAATGTAATCCATATCTATAAAGGAAACAATTCTTAAGCTTGGTACTAGGTATTCCATTGGGACAACGACTTCGAGACCATACACCAACTTGAAAGGGGTCTGCATTGTTAGTTTCTTATAGGTGGTTCTATAGGCCCAAAGTACTGTTGGTACTCTTAAATCCCAGTCATCCCTATTCACACTGCAAATTTTCATCAGCACTGTCTCCATGATATTGTTAAATGCTTCCACTGTCCCATTTGCTTGTGGATGGTAAGACGTGATCTTCTAATGGTGCATTGCAGATTCCTCAGTCAAGGATTCAATTGTTTTAATTATGAAATGTGTGCCTTGATCACTCATAAGGATCTTTGGGCATTCAAACCTGGTTATGATGTCATCAAATATGAAGCGTGCAAATGTAGTTGCACTACAATCCTTAATTGCTCTTGCTTCGGCTCATCTAGTCAAGTACTTTGTCGTAGTAATTATGTAACTTGCTCCTGTGCGCTTTCCTGGTGGGTTTATAGGTCCCATGAAGTCAATGGCCCATTTCTCAAATGCTTGTAGGGTCAGCTGTGGTGCTAAGGGAATTTCATCTCTTCTGGATGGTTTTCCAACTCTTTGGCATACATCATAGGTGCGGTAATAGTCCTTGGCATCTCTGTGTAAGGTAGGCCACCAAAGGCCAACTCTAAGAACCTTCTGTGCAATTTCTTTCCCTGTGTAATGTCCTCCTATGATGCCTTCATGAGATTCAACGCGGATCATCAGTCACTCTGCTTCCACAACACACCTTCTCAATATCTCATCAGGTCCCATTTTGTAGAGATGTCCAGCTATAAGCGAAAAGTATGCAACGCGCACTACGAGCTATTTTTTCTAGGAAATTGTATATTCACTCGGTGCCAATGCTGTTGACAGGAATTGGACTATCTCTGCGAAGTGGTCATCAATCATTCTAATGGCTAGCAACTGTGCATCTGATAGTGTATCCTCCAAAATGGTCGACTCTTCGCCATGTTTCAACCTTGACAAGTGGTCAGGATCTTTGTTCATCCTTCCCGACTTAACGACGATCTCAAAGTCATATTCTTGAAATAGAAGAATCCATCTGACTATTCTACCCCCCAACAATGGATTGTTGACTAGGTATTTCAGGGTAGAGTGATCGGTAAACAGTTTAAAGTGTCCTCCCAACAAGTAGTGGTGAAATTTATGCAGTGCATACACCATGGATAACCCTTCTCTCTCAGTGGTGGTGTAGTTGATCTTTGCGGTTGATAGCTTCCTGCTAGAAAAAGCTAATGGATGCTCAATATCTCCTATTCCCATTTGTGCTAACACAACTCCTAATGCAATGGAAGATGTATCGAAATGCACGTGAAATTCCTTGCTCCAATCTAGGAAAACCAGAATGGGCGCAGTAACAATTTTCTGTTTCAGTGTGTTGAAGCTCTGTTGGCATTCTTCGGTCCAACTGAACTGACAATATTTCTTCAAAATATTTTCCATGGGTGCTGTAATCTGGGCGTATCCTTTAATGAACTTCCTTTAATACCCAGTATGTCCTAGCACAGTGCATAATTGTTTGACTGAAGTAGGAGGTGGCAGATCAACTATAATGGAGACTTTAAATGGATCTACCAACAATTCCTGCTTGCATACAATATGACCTAACAACACTCCAAATGGTGAGAAGAAGATGCACTTCTTTAGATTCAAGGAAATTTTAGACTGCCCTCATTTGTCCAACATTAGCCTTAGACATTCAATATGATTTTTCAATAAACTAAAAATAGTCCAATCATAAAAATATGCTTCTAGAAATTTATACAGAAACTCCTTGAATGCTTCGACCACCACCTTGGAAAATATGGTTAGGGAATTCTTCAATCCAAATGGAATCACTATATACTAGTAGGATCCCCATTCTGTTGCAAATGTGGTATTGTGGCGATCTTCCTTGGCAAGCCAGATCTGATGGTATCCTGAAAATCCATCTGTAAAAGAATATACTTCCTGGCCTCCCACATTAGCTAACACTTCGTTAGTGAATGGCGTAGGGAAGGGGTCATGCAAATAGACATCGTTCAACTTCCTGAGATCTATGCAAATCCTAATCTCTCATGTCTTCTTTTCCTATACTACCATAGGGATAATCCACTCTGAATCTTCAACATGTTCTATAATTCCTGCTTCCAACATTCTATTGAGCTCAATATTCACTTTCTCTTTATACTTAGGGTTGAATCTGTAGGGTATTTGTTTGACTGGTCTTGCATATGGTTTCAAAGGGATCCTCATCTCTCCCATAGGCCCTTTAATTCCCTTCATATCAATAAACTTGGTCGGAAACAAGTCTTGATATTCATGCAGTAATTTTGTTATCTTGTCGATAGTAGCAACATCCGAGTAATCTCCAACATTTGCAAGATTTGGTGTTTGCTTAGTTCCAATATTGACTTTCCTATTCTTGATTGGCTGTCCAATGAATGGTAGCTCAACTCTTGGTCCTTCCACATCTATTTGGCCTTTTTTTTTGGCAATGTTCACCTTCCTAGGATCATCGTTCTCCTCAACATTGATGTTGTAACAACCTTACAGTTTTTGGAGAGGCGCAGTCCATTCATCCTTTTCTTGTTCTAAAGGGAGGCTAGAGGCCTCCTCAAATTATTTCTATTTGACAATCTATAATTCTTGATCTACTGAAGGAAATTGAATTTCAAATAAGAAGGAAGTTACAAAATTCTGAGTCATACCTTCCCAATCTATAGTGAAGAGGCACAACTCTACTTGAAGGTACCCGTTGATAGGTGTCGTGTCCAGTGTGTTAATGAATTTGTGCACCCATTTCTCTTGAGGAATGTTTCTCTAGGCTTCCTCACAACTTCACACATGGTCCTTTGGGCATCTTCAACTTGTGTACCAAACTTCGCAACCTTCTACTTGGGCTAAGAACTGCGCAGTCATCAAGGTACGACATTGTACCCAATCTGTAATGTTGGTTTTGTGTGTCCTCCACCATCTTGCTGGGGTTTCTTTTAGGGCCTCATCCATTGCCAACAATCATTGTTGCATTGGTACACTTTATTCAAATTCCTACAAGAAGGTTTCTAAAGGATTCAAACCATCAAAGGTGGGTAAGTTACTTATTGCTGTGCCGATCCAACGAACTTCATACATTTTATTCTTCCATTTCTCCAGTGCTTCTTCTGAGTCTGATGAACATGCACTGTCACTTCGCCAGCTTAAGTTTCCATCGATCGTAGGATTAATGTAATCTTGCTTTCTGGCTGTTAGTTTGTATATGTTTTCCAGCTCATATGCATGATGTTCCTCTCTGATGGGCTCTGTGTATCGTTGACCTTCATCTGGATCTAAAGGCGCAATGACCCTAAGGATATATCTTTCAAAAGTCATTCATATTTTCTTTAAATCAACCACAGTGGAATTATTGAAAGCCCAATCAATTCCTAACAACATAGGATAAGGACTTCTATCATCAACTATCTCAATTACCTCAAAATCTGCAAACATTCTTACTCCGTCGATGTCCATAGGGACATGTTCCAGTATGCCAACGGGGCTTACAACTTGCTGATTAGCCATCCTAAGCTTGATAGGGGAATAGATCAACTTGGGTTTTCCCATTAGTGCCTAGGTTTTCTTCTTCATGACATTGACCTCCGACCCTATGTCGAGGACCACATAGTCTATATCATATTCTCCTATTTGAGCATTCAAGTGTAATTCCTTATTTTTACTTCTCTTTTTAGTGATTTGGTGTACCGCCTTATTCAGTAAGGGGTCTATCTTTCCTAGCTCATACTATCTGATTAAATTTTGTAGTTCTTGTATAACTCTTTCATCCTGAATCAACGTAATAAAAGTATATCGAAATTTCATGAGCTTGCTTACCTCTTGTCCTTCTTTTGGTGAAGTAGACTGATCGAATGCCAAAGGCATTCCATATTATCTCACTTCTGGTCATGTATGATCCAGGTGGATATCGGTGGCCACCCACCTTCTCCAACTGGCCCAAAACATGTTTTTGGCAATTTACTATTTTTAGCAGGTTTTAACTTCCGAGGCCATTTTGAGGGCCTAAATGAAGGTTTTTTGAAATAGAGGTTCTCAATGATAGTTGAAGGCATAATTGAGCCCCCAAAATGAATCTCCTCGATGATACCTTTCCAACGATCTATCACACGCCTAAAACGGAGATCGTATGCAAAAGTTATGACCCCGAGAAGTTGATGCACCAACTTACCCAAACGGGGCCCACATGACTTTTGGCGCTTCATCTCCTAGGGTTAGGTTTTTGGATGTCTAGGACTTTTGGAATTCCCATTTATTGTAAAAGGGCCTTCAGAGCCCCATTGTAATCATCTTCTTGCGAATGTGAGTAGCCGTCACATCTCTTCTCAGAGATAAGCTGCCACCATTCTAGCGAGTCTTCCACTCTGTATTTTTACAATCTCTGTACATTTCTTTCATTAATAGAAATCGTGTATTACTGTATATCTGTGTTTATGGTTGCATCTACGATACATTTCTATTATATTATTTAATATCTACAATATCTCTGTGCATTTCTTTATTATATTTCCGATCTCATTTCGTGCCGAAAATAATCCGGATCAGTGGTATCAGAGCAGGCTGCTCTTGATCGTTTTTTTCAGTGCATGTCCCCGAAGAGGTCCGAGTATAACAAGTTGGGTCTCGAGCTTGTCTCTCTTGAGGACAATCACTCTCGCACACCCAAGAAACCCTCAATGGAGGAAGAAAATAAAAATGATGGAGCAGGCGATGCTATCAGTGTGTTGCTTGAGCAAGCTCTCACGCGGTAGAGGGACGAAATGATGGAGAATTTTTCCCACATCCTTCAATGCCTACCGATAACATCAAGCACATATTCATCAAGCATCCAATTTGGAGGCACCTCGCTTTTCAAGGTACAGGTTAATTTTGATATTCCCGTATTTGAAGGTCAAATAGATGCAGATGCCCTAGATAAATGGTTAAATTTGCTAGAAGGTT
>ML831105.1:0-23883 GCA_009831015.1 Picea engelmannii | reverse complement strand
GCTTATCCGCTCAAGGTCCGTTACATATATAAAGTGCGCTTCATCACATCAACATTTAATGTTTGGCGCAACCATATTACAATGTTCCAAAATTTGAATGCTGGCGCTCTCCAGCTGTTCTCTTTTCCTCCTCGCGCTGGCTCGCTTGATTGAGTGAGCGATGCTCCTGCATCACAAAATAAAGTAAATCTTCTGCACTTTAGACACTTGTCCTTGTTCTAGATTATTCTCGTTATTCTGCTTTAATGCTTCATTTTCATTTTCTGAATGAGGAAGCTTTATATTATCTTTCCTTTGGCTGGACTTATGCTGTCTATCTCTACCTAATTTGTACATGGGTTTTTAAAAATTCAGTTAAAAACTTTGGACTTTCTATTGTGGCATTAAACCCAAAGTTAAAGACTTTACTATCCACCACAGACAAACTATTCTACAGTTTCTCCACTTCACTTTGAGTAACCCGAACCTCCTAAATTGATTTAACCTAGAAATCATTCATAAAGGGTAAAGAGACAAAGTTTATCTTTTGAATATCTTCCTTGTATTTTTCCCTTTTTTCTTTTAAACTTTGTGCAAGTTCTCCCACTTTGAATATTTCAAGAAATAAGTGAACTTCACCAATGTCAATATCTTCCATTTTATCTCCAATAGACAATAGAGCAGTTAAACAAGCAACTTTAACCTATTTTTCCAACATTTTACTCTCTTCAATATGATGTTCCCAAGTTTTAAGAGATGTCTCACTTCTCATGACCCTCCATGCTCTTTAAATAGAGATCATGGACCAATTGGGTGTTAAGACACAGATCAATGGTTGTTAATATCGAGGAGAGTATGAACCATCAGATCACTCTATGTCAGGAACATATCGTGATCGTCATATTTCCTAACTACAAATTCAAGCTAATGCATACTAAATAAACACACTTTTACCTAACGACACATAAGACCAAGTAGATCTTAACTAACTCCTGAGTGTCCAAATATCCTAACATCCCCCCTTAAGAATAACTTGGGATATGATAGAAGGATTTACAATAGTGACACAATAGGAGAAGGAAGGAGGCATTAGAGCCTATCCCCCCTTAATGACAACTTCCTGAACTCCTAACATAGATCAAATTTTGGAAAAATTTGCTTCTATAAGAGACTTTGTGAAAATGTCTGCAACTTGATATTCTATAGGACAAAAGAGCACTTCAATAACTTGATCATGAATGAGCTTTCTGATAAAGTGCATGTGTATCTCAATGTTTTTTCTACGCTAATGTTGAACTGGTTCTTTGGCGAGCTTGATGGAACTCTGATTGTTTCACCAAAGGCTGGTTGGATGCTGCTACTGGAATCCAAACTTTGAAAGGATCTGTCAAAGCCACAAGGCTTCCTCAATTGCATTTACCGCTGCTCGGTACTCTGCTTCTATTGAAGAAAGTAAAATAGCCTGTTGTTTCTTATAGGCCCAAGTGACAGGTCCTAAACCAAGGCTGAAAACATAACCTGTAGTAGACTTCTGATCATCAGGGTCGCCAACCTAATCTGAATCAATGAAACCAACCAATAAAGGCCCCCCCCCTGAACTATAATGTATCCCGAACTGAACTGTACCACAAACATAGCGAAGTATCCTTTTAGCTTCTTTCCAATGGCTTTCATGGGGAGTTTTCATATATCGAGAAACAATACCAACAACAAAGGAAAGATCAAGATGGGTATGAGTCAAGTATAAGAGGCTACCAACTAACTAACTATATAGGGTGGCATCAACTTCAGGAGAAGTACATGTAGCAGTAATATTGACTCTAGAATAGAAGGGAGAAGGGTTTTCTTTACAATCATCCATGTGAAAGCGATGAATAAGGTCACAAGCATACTTAGACTGGGAAAGAAAAATTCCTTCATTGGTTTGCAAAACTTGGAGGCCAAGGAAATAATGAAAAAAGCATAAGTCTCTCATTTCAAATTTCTTCTTTAGGCTGGTTTTCACATGGTTTAAATTTTTTGAGTCACTACCAGTAAGGATAAGGTCATCAACATAAAGGACAATGATTATGAGATGGCTTCCTACTTTCTTGGTATAGACATTAGGATCATAATGGCATCTAGAGAATCTAGTGGTAATAAGAAAGCTGCCCATTTTGGCATACCAAGATCGGGAATCTTGCTTGAGACCATAAAGAGATTTCTTGAGGAAACAAACAAGGCTAGAGTCATTTTGGACATATCCAAGAGGTTGTTCCATGTAGATTTCATCTTGCAAATCTCCGTGCAAGAAGGCGGATTTAACATCCATATGATGGACCTCCCATTTATGTGAGTCAACAAGGGAAAGAACAAGGCAGATGGAATTCATTTTTGCTATAGGGGAAAAGGTTTCATTATAGTCAATTCCTTCAACTTGGGAAAATCCTTTGGCAACTAACTGAGCCTTGTGTCTTTCAATACTTCCATCCGATGCATACTTAGTTCTGTAGACCCATTTGCATCTAACAAGTTTTCTTCCTTTTGGAAGAGGTACAAGATCCCAAGTATTGTTTTCCATTAAAGAATGATACTCTTCATTCATTGTTGTATCCCAATTTGGATGAGATGAATCTTTTGCAAATGTCTCTGGATCATGAGTTTCTGAATGTTGGCACAGGGGCAGACCCAGGGTTCAATGCTGCAACAATGCACCAACAAAGCCCTAACTACCAGCCCTTTCGACAACACCTGCGAAGAAGATGAAGTCTCACTCGAGGTAGAGGCATGGGTGGTTTCAAGACTCAGGTGTCTGCAACCTTATAAGGGACACATATATGTGATTATAATACTTAATACAACTCTTAGCACCATCATTTCCTTAATATGTAATCACTATTCACTTCACTGATACAACAAAGCTTCGCAATATTCACACTAATCTATAGTATTAAATCACTTAGAATATACAAATGGATCAGAGTGATCATATAAAGCACTAAACATGACTATCTAGATTATATCTAACATTCTCACATATAATAAGCACAAAGCATAAATAGATCTATCTAAACATATCATAGCACTTAGCATATAACATATGAACACATCAAGACAAAGAAAAAATCACATAACACAATGTTTACATGGTTCACCCCTACCCTGGGGCTACGTCCTCCATCTCTTCTTCTTCATTGTCTTTGGTCAATCGGTTACAAGCACAAATCCATCAAAACCCTTAATTTGCACAGGACAAAAGATCTGTGCAACTAGCTATATCCTTCTTGCTTGTGCTACAACACTAAGCTCTCCACAATCTACTACAAGAATATTCACTTAGCTCTGCAAGTCTCTTACAATCATGCACAAAGAACTTACAGACTCTACTCGCACTTAACATACATTCACATCACATAGATGTACTATTCTCTCCTTTCTTACATTGCCTATCCTTCTATTTATACATACAAAATAGGCCTAAACATGGGTAAACCCATGGGCCGATATCCCATTCCCGTTACATATTCCAAAAAACCCTTAAAGGGGCCCAAAAGGGGATCGAGATCCTACGATCTCCACTTCATCTTGCGATCCTCCTTTGACAGGATCTCGAAGTCTTAAAATAGGTCAACATGACCAAGAAACTCCCAAAACTTGGTCAAGGGCCAACAGGCCCCCAACACTCACCTGTGACCCATTCTGAGTCACTCTGGTCTGATCAGTTTGGCTTTGAATGCCTCGAGCTTGGCCCGAGTTTCTTTGACTTGCTGCTTTGTTATGGCCTCTTGTTCGGTGAACTCCTGGATCACTGCATCATTCACTAGCCCTTCTAGGCACTTTTCTATTGTGGTGACAACCTGTTCTAGTTCTTCTCCTTGGTTCTCCACCTTTGTAAATAATTGTCATGCCTTATCTTTCACAGGTTGAATCCATTGAGTGACTTCCATCACTTTTATTTGAAGCATATGGATATGCTGTTGAGCTATGTGTTATTCATGATACCTCTTCATTCGTTATACAGCTGATAGGGCCTTCATCTGCACCTGTAGTGTATCTGCATGTTGCTTCTCTTCTTGGAGCTGCGACTCCAATGTCTGTAACTTTGGGTTCTCAGTGAGGTTCTCATATGTATGGACACTTAGGTTACTCAACTGCTTGCACTCCAAGGCAAGAGATTTTAATCTGTCAACTATGCTGCAGGTAGTTTCTTCTCACTGGTCCCTTACGTCTTGAGGGGTCTCAGGCATAGTGCAGAGCTCCAAGTTTTCTATGCGCTGTTGAAGATGCTAGATTACTTCTTCGAGTTGCACCACCTGCTATGGAACTCTCTCTTCGACCCTTACTTTGATGGCTGTCACAGAGCAAAGTGCTTTGTGAACCATTTCCATAACTTAGAGTTGCTCGACAAGCAACTGTTCCTTGCTTTGCTGTAACTGTAGTTTTTCTTCATCCCACTTCATTTGCAGAGCACGATTTTCCTATTCTACAACACTATGTTTCTCCTCAAGGTCTTTTTTTACTTGCACTAAAGCCTGGGTGGCTTGTGTTGTCTCTTCCTCATCTCATCGAAGGTGAGCTTAGACTGTATGAACAATGCGGTGTAGTTGAGCTAGCTCATCACCTAGTTCTAATGTTCCTGCTGACAGAGGCGCAGTGGAAACTGCGCGGTTGGACTGTACTGCCTGCTGCACCATTTGGATCTCGTCCTTAATCCGAATGAACACCTCCTCCTGCTTAGCTTCTTTCTTCTCTGCTATCTCTAGTGAAGCATCATTCAATGCTGTGACGATGAAGTCAAAGTCGTCTGATGTGAGGGTGGTCTCAAATTTGGTCCTGGTTGCTTTCATTTTCTTCCTTGAAGAAGGTTTCAGAGGGGAAACCTTCCTTTTATTTTAGGGGTCCTCCTTGTCTCTAGGTGGTGTAACCTCTCCTTTCTTCGGTTCAACTTCTGCGCCATCTATCTCTCCACCATCTCCTCCTTTCTCTGTTGAGATGGAAGCGGTATTCACTGATGTGCTGTCTAAATCATGGACTTCTTCGGTCTTCTTTATCTTGTTAGGTCTGGGTATATCCATTATAGTTTCTAGACTGTCAACATTAGACATCTCCGTAGGGTCTTTTGGAACAAGGAGGTCCACCAACCATTCCTTGGTAATATCTTCCAAGTCATCCTCCATCAACTTGTAGTACGATTGCAATTGTTTTTTATGCTCATTAGCACACACTGTGATATAGATGAAATGGTGGTCCGCGCTAAATTTCATCAAGGGCCTGAACGTGTGGAGAGCATTCAGGGTTATACGAGGCGCAGACTAGATGGCCACCTTCAACTAGTTGTAATAAGTGTGGAATACAACATTTGATTTCTATTGCTTATTCATGTCATTCAAGTACCATAGTGTACTGAACTTCACAGCCAGAGGTTCAAACGACTCGATGTCCGGGAAGGTCACACCTTCCGACATCTCCCATGCGATAAAAGTGATCAAGATGAGAATCCAACTGAAGTGGAACTCATATCCTTGATCTTGCACTTCCCTGCAGTCCAATTCTAGCTGGTTTACAAGGTACTTTACCCAATTCATTTGTAGGCCCTTTGCGTACTTCTCTGCGAGGTCGACTACAAATACAGTCACTTGGGAGGGTTGGTTCTTGTGAACTAACTTCCCTGCGATCAATTGACAGCCTAGGCACACTACACCACTCTGGATAGAGGCTACCTTGTAGCCTCATGTTCCCTTATCGTCATCTCTGTACTGTCTTTTATCTTTTGCGCAAGAGCACGATCCATGGTCTTCCCAGGATAGAAATCCTGTGGGTCAGGGTCTTGCATGATTAACCCGGTGATTCGATTAATCAACTTTGGATCCACTGTGATGTGGCAGTTCAACCATAAGTATCCACCATGGTAGTAGGACAACAACATCTTGACGCATGCGTTCACTTCTTGGTGTCTCCCAAAGTGAGGAATCTTCATGACATTGAGCAGTGTGGACTGTGCGAGGTTCATGGTCCATGACTGGGGTATGATCTTTGAGTTCTTTCCCTTGGTTCTGGTCAGATACTTGTGCGGGGTGAGCATGTTGTACACCTTCCTGTCACCAAGGTTGAAGTCGCTGAACTTCAATGCTGTGATCTTATCTTGGTCTGTGCGCACTACGCGTATCCTCTTTAGGAGGTACGTAATGACCAATTCATATTCAAAGTCTCTGGGCACATTGTCTCAGTTTATTGCACTGCTCAGAGGTGGTAGATAGGTAGGTAGAATGCTCAGAATTAGCTTAGCATTCACTAAGTATTCCTTGTATTTAGTTCACCTTTCACGGGACGGTCTAGCTCCGTGAGCAGGGGATGGGGATGCTTGCACTATTTTTGTGGATGAAGCCTATATACCTTCAGACATCGACATGGCTTTCTCAGTCATCAAGTCGATAAAAAATTCTTCAACATCTTTCTCTGTAGCGCTCAATGCTTCCAACATATGCACTCAATGTGAACAATTCGCAGGTTCGGGGAACAATTTAGACATGGTAATCAGATAGAGAGTGAGAGCACAATGATCACTGTATAAACTCGTATTATTCCATGGGCTTGAATTCTCAATTAGAAAAAGTGTTCTTAGTGCATGGCGCGACGTGATAAATAGGCAACTTGAAAACGATTTGCTTACAATGGGTATGAGCCTCCATTAACTCTTGTTCGATCCATTATGGCATGACCCAATGGTCTGATGGCGAACCTTTATTGATTTTTTTCCCATTCGAAACGGGAGTTGAACGGATATATCGACCCCAATGACTATATTGCTTCATCATGGTGAAGTGCCATGTGTCTCTATTCTAATATCTTGGCGAAGCTCCAATTCTACAATTTTTCTTTCTGTGAGGTCTCCTCTAGAACCTCCCTTAATTTTTCAGTCTTAGCCCTCTTTTTCCTAACCGTTGAGCCTTTTTTCCAGTGATCTTCATCTCGATAGTTCTTTTTCCATTATGATTCTTGTCTTCTGTGGTCTTAGTCACTTCGCACTGTTGAGATTCTTCCCTAGGGTTCCTGGCTAATACTTCTTCTTTGTCTGGGATGGGTAATTTAATATTCTGTGGATTCTCTAGTGTTCTCTTAACTTCGACATCTGGGTTACTATCATTAAAAATCTTCGATCTTCTCTCCTATTCTTCAATAAAGCATGTGATTCTTTTGGTCATAAAATATTTTAACTCTTTCTTCTTCTATTCCAAAACTTCTTCTTCTTCTTTTCATCTGGCTTGACCTCTATCAATCCAAGGTTTTCCTATTAACATGGTAAATGGGGGGTGGTTCTCAATAAATTGAATAATATCAAAATATTCTTCCATTGAAGTTCCATTGGCAGTCATAGGTATCTGAGCGAGCCTCCCACACAAGTGCACTAGTTTCCCTCTGAATATCCCTATTCCTCCTAGTGAAGGGATCATAGTAGAACTTCCTATAGCTTCCCAAGTTCTCTTTTTCTTGATATTCACTTGTGTTTCCTCATCTATAACACAATCAATGTCGAAGTTCCTTATTCTTGCTTTAAGGCACTCATCTTTAAAAATATCTGATAGTCTAACATGTCGATGGTCATCCAAGGTGTCTTTCATCTGTAGTAATAACTTCTTTGATTCTTTCTGGGGTTCTACTATAGCCTTAGTTTTTGGATCTGTCTTAGGGTTTTCCTTTCTTATGTTCACACTTTCAAGCTTAGAAATCATTCTGGGGCAATCCAACACTTCATGGTCTAGAGATTTGCAACAAAGACAACTAGGTCTTCCACCAGGGAATTCCTTAGCAAGATGTCTTGGTCTTCTGCAAATGTAACATAATGTTAATCCTCTCTTTCTTTTAAATGATCCCCGACCTCTTTTGTACTGCGCACTAGGATCATAGGAGCTAACCTGCAATAAATTATTTCTAGGATCCTGCATCCATTTGTTAGTCCAAACATTCTTTCTATGCATTGGTATAACATATCTTTCACTAGTCTTATCAAATCTATTCATATCAAACCTTCTTTCATCTATTAGTTCCCTAGTTTTCAGTCTAGGAAAGATCCTATCAATCATACCTAGATCCATACTCTAGGAATAAAAAAATTTCTACTTATCTTACTTCTATAGGGCACAAAGCTTCCACATCTAAAACTTTTTTCTATTTTCACCTTTATTAGAGCACAAAGCTTGCATATCTTGCTCCTTTTAATAATAAATTCTTACTTTTACATTTATTAGAGCACAAAGCTTTCAGATCTTGCTTCTTTCCTTCAGATCTAATCTTTTTTTCTTTAGATCAAGCTTCTTTCTTTCATATCTAACCTTCTTTATTTAGCACAAATCTTTATAAATCAAGTATAATACTGCACACCAGGGCATAAATCTTTTGCACAAAGCTTCTTCTTCCTCAGTTCCCAACAATCACAGTTTTGGGTCCCAGAAACAGAACCATTTGTTGGCACAAGGGCAGACCCAGGGTTCAACGCTACAACAACGCACCAACAAATCCCTAACTACCGATCCTTTTAGAAACACCCGTGAAGCAGATGAAGTCTCACCCTAGGTAGAGGCAAGGGTGGTTGCAAGACTCAGGTGTCTGTGACCTTAGCTGGGACACATATATGTGATTATAATACTTAATACAACTCTTAGCACCGCCAGTTCCTTAATATGTAATCAATATTCACTTCACTGATACAACAGAGCTTCGCAGTATTCACACTAATCTACAATATTCAAGAACTTAACATATACAAGTGGATTGGAATGAGCGTATCAAGCACTAAGAATGACTATCTAGATCAGATCTAACACTCTCACATATAATAAGCACAAAGCATAAATAGATCTATCTAAACATATCAGATCACTTAGCATATAACATATGAACACATCAAGACAAAGCACAAAGCACATAACACAGTGTTTACGTGGTTCACCCCCACCTTGGGGCTACGTCCACCAACTCTTCTTCTTAATTATCTTCGGTCAATCGGTTACAAGCACAAAGCCATAAAAAACCTTACTCCGCACAGGATAGAAGATTTGCGCAACTCGCTAGATCATTCTTCCTTGCGCTACAACACTAAGCTCTCCACAATCCACTACAAGGATTTGCACTTAGCTCTGCAAGTCTCTTATAGTCATGCAAAAAGAACTTACAAACTCTACTCACACTTAGCATACGTTCACATCACATAGATGTACTATTCTCTCATTTCTTACATTGCCTATCCTTCTATTTATACATACAAAATAGGCCTAAACATGGGTAAACCCATGGTCCAACATCCCATTCCTGTTACATAATCCCCAAAACCATAGAAGGGGCCCAAAAGGGGGCCAAGATCCCTTGATCTCTGCTTCGTCTTGTGCTCCTCCTTCGACAAGCTGTTGTTACAAGGGAAAAACTCTTTACGGCTAAGGGTAAACCACAACAGACAGGTATGACTGCATAAATCAACTCAATTCCAACATATGCTATATAAACTAATGTGCAATACAAGAAAGAGGCTTACCTTGATCCAACATTTGATGATGTTCCATCGTTGAGCACTTTGACCCAAAGATTTATACCTGCGAGAAGTTATCATCAAACAAGCAAAGCAAGTATATAGTGATGATATAAAAGGGGTTAGCACATCAGATAGCATAATCCATTAATAAACATTACAAACACACCCATGGATAATAATCATATATTTTCAAGATACCAATAGGACGGGAAAGGATTATTTCTATCAATAATTGATCAGCATAAGTGTCAACATTACAGACTTCCGTGTCGGCACGGTTCGAAACCCATAAACCAATTTCCTTCCAACTAGGTCCCCACCACTTCAATCCTCCACCAAAGGAAAGCTCATGAGAAAGAGGCAAAGAGGTCCTCTTGATAATAAGGGAAGAGCTTGGGGGCTGAACACTGTGTTCAAACTTGAGGGACAAAGGGATGCAGACTCAATGTGAAGTAATTTCTCTAGAGTAACTTTGCTCTCAAATTTGAATGCTTTCTCCTCTTTTTCCATAGTTCGAAATTGTGCTCTTATAGCCTCCAGGATGCAACTGAAGGGTCGACTCAGAATGTTTCTGGTATATGAAAGGCCAAGGATCAAAGTTCTTTTTTCATGACATGGAAACCCAATGTCATTTTGTATTTTTTGGCACAACTCCTAATATACGCGAGATGTAATGGAGTAGTAGGCGTATACGCATCTTGCGTAGCAGTTAGGGAGCATATATGTGGAAAAATGTATATTTTAATCTCTGGATTCATCAAAAAGGGATAAAAATTCTTCATAAGGAAATGGAAAAAGGCCCTCTGTGCAAGATAGCAATGGTGAGGCAAATATTTCTATAAAAACTATCGAAGTCTCAAAATAGGTCAACATGACCAAGAAACTCCCAAAACTTGGTCAAGGGCCAACACTGAAACTTGAGCCAAAAGAGAAGAGGCTCGCTAGAACTGTGAACGTGTTCGACATTGATCTGAAGGATCACCGACAAGATTACCAACTGCTTATCATGTTGAACAGACCCATCTAAGAAGTGGTGGAGCAGGTGCTGGTTCAGGTTCAAAGGAATCATCTGGAAGAGGGTGAGTAGGCAGAGGTGGATTTTCATCCTCACTATCATCATCTGAAGACGAAACCAGATCAGAAGAAGGCACAAACGCCGAAGATGGCTTGCAGGCTGAAGAAGGCACAATCACCAAATTAGGCTCGTAGGCCAAAGAAGGCACAAACACTGAATTACGATTGCAAGCCAAGAGATTTTCATCAAATTTAACATCTCTTATAATAATAATTTCATTACAATGTGATTGACGAAGTCTGTAACCTTTGACATCTTCAGAATAACCAACAAATATACACTTCTCACTTTTAGGCTGCAAATATTTCCTTTTCTCATCAGGAATGTGAGCCCATGTTGTTGGCGTGAATTTGTTCAGACTAGGGTTCTTCTTAGGTTACCAGCAAAAGGCACCGTGTAGTCTAGAGCGATGGAATTTTCATCCCCTCCGAAGAGAAGAAGTCTCACCCGAAGCGCTGCTGAGATAGATAGATAGGGAAGGGTAGGGAGAAGACTAAGGAATATCCATAGAGCATTCAGAACTCACTCCTGTTCTTGCGCAATCAACATTATCAGATCAAAAACATCTAAAAGAAAGAACCAGACCTACTTGCATTGCAAGCAACAGTTAAACATAGAATCATCAATTGTAACTCATAAGCTATGCATAAACACTGTAATGCATAAGCAAGCATGTAAATACACATCAGATTTGAAAATTTATCCCTTCATAATATTATCTTAAAGATATCTCTTACATCACAGACTCATAATTACATAGAAATGTTTAGTACATAATCTTGGCTTCAAACCTCAGCCACATAGTTTTGAGTTCCCAGCTAGAAGATCTCATTTATTCCAGACTCTACTCTTCTCGATTTACAACAACTAGTAACAAATAGCAACCAAAAACTCCCAATACCCTTGGGAAATTCCAATAGGCATGAGCCAACCCAACCTAAACAACTGACCAACTAACTAACTCTTTTACAATTATATTCTGTCCTATATATAGCTGGCTTATGTCTTCTTTTTTGGCTTGCACACCTTCTTTTTATGTTGCAACTGTTTGTTGCTTATCTGGGGTTGCGCTAGATTCCACAACTGTTTTATGTTATTCTTCCTTCCAGCCTCTGATGGAGGTTGTGTGACTCATGCTTAATAAAAAATTGTGCAATTATTTCTCTAAAACAAAGGGCCCAATAGGCTTCGACCACAATCCTTGACTCGTCCTTGAGTCAAGCACTTGGTTCTTTCACATTATCTAGGAACAACTGTTGTTTTCCCTTGTCTGACTTTTCTTCTTCTTTGATCTCTTCTGTTTGTGACTTTTTTGCCTTCACCTCTTCAAACGAAGGGCCCAATTCTGGAACCAACTCTAATGCTCTGTGCTTTACTCCATGAAAGCTTTCAACTTTGTCCTGCCATTTCCAGGCAAGGAGTGATGCTTTTGCCAGGAATTGTTGGGTTGTCTCTTTGCTGTACTCCTTTGGCTTGTCTACAACCAACGAGTGCCAGGGATGATTTTAGGGGCTAAATTTCTCTCATGGGCTAATTTTCCATGGTTTTTCCCAAAAAAATATTCGCTATTCTAAAAATGATTCACCCAAATTCTATAGGATAAAATTATTTTACCATAAAAATCGCCAAAATTTTATATAAACTATATAAAATCCTTAGAAATTTGAATAATTTTACAAAAATATCGCCAAAAAATTATAGTTGGAATATGAAGGATTAGTAAGATTCTCCAAGGTTTCTACATTTTAAAATAAATTTCCATCCTTAAAATCATCCCTGACGAGTTCCATTCGGAGTTGGCTATTGTGTTGACCTGGTGCATTTGCATATAGGCGGTTTGAAATATCGGTCGAAAATCACGCAACTCTTTCTTGGCTACAGACTGTGCTTCGTAGAGTGAATTTAGTTCGTTGTTGGCCTGCTGAATTTGGTCGAACTTATGCTGCTACTCCATGGGTTCCATTGTGACCACAACTTCCTCGTTCAACACCTGGATTTTTGTGCACTATTCCTCCAAGACTTGATTCCATCGAGCGATGATGCCCATCCAATCGCTAACTTCCTTGAAGATTTTGGTGCAGTCCCCTGTTTTATTATGTAGTGTCGCTCGGGCATTGTTTCTTTACAGTATGATCTTCTACATTTGTTCCTGCAGCTGCTGAGGTTATTGTTATGCTTCTTGCTGGACTTTTTGTAACTTTTCTTGTATCTGCTCCGTGCGTGTCACGAGATGTGTCCATGCCGCTTGTAACATATCGATCTGTTGCTCTGGTTCTCTTATCTCACTGGCTTCGGGTAGGTCAAGCGCAACCCTCTGAATCTTCGACCAATATTATGAAAGTTTTTTCTGCACATTTTCCAGTTTGCGCTGGGCTAGGAGTCGATCAATTTTTTCCTCCATTCTACATGTTTGTGCATATAACTGTTTATTTCTTGCGATCTTGACTGATCTCTCGGTGTCCTGGAGCCTTTTCTCTAGTTGGTATGTGGAGGATTTCATTAGTCCAAACAACTGTGATGCTGGCCACTATACTAGGTTGGTAGCTAACGAAGCTGCATTAGTGGGTGATCTTGTCTGTAAAGGGAGTCTGCTGGCCGTTGAGTGGTCCGAACGGGTTTCTACTTCCTCTTCCATTGGTGGCGCTGGTGCAATCCTCAATATTAGATCTTCAAGCATAAGTGTCAGGACCTCTGTTCTGGTTTTGCAGAGCTGCATCAAGTCTGCACATTGTTGGGGGTTCTGGAGGACTTGCTCCATTTGTGCTTGCATGGTTTTCATATCTTGGTCCATTGTTGAGTCTGGCTCATTGGGTGCATCTGGTATCTCCGCGTCCTCCGATACTTCTGCATCATGCATTGTGATTTCTTAGGCATCCTCACCCTTGGGTGGTGAGGTGATTTGTTGGTTATTGTTAGCTTCCGACTCTACTATGCTTCTAGTGGCTTCTTCCTGTGCGGAAGACTCAGGTTGCTGTTCTTGCTTGCTCGGATTCAGAACATCTAGCATCATACTTTTCTCTGAGACTTTGGGGTCAGGGTTGGGTATTTCTAAGTTGGGCTTGGGGGATTCTCTAGTTATCTAGTCGAGATGCATCTTCTCTAAGGTTGTGGTGTGATGTGGAGTGGCGGTGAGGAGATTTGGTAGTTGGAGTGGTGGTGGAGGCTTCTTAATGATGGGTGTTGACTAGATTGTTTCATGGTCTGGGTCATCTTGGATGTCAATGATAGTGGTGGTTTTGGTCATGGTGTGAGTCCAGGGAGAGACATATTTGAGGGGTTGTGGGTTCAAGGGTTTTTTTGGTGAGACCCCCATTCTGGGCCTTTTCCCCATCGGTTCGGTGGCAAGCATAGCACCCAACATCTGGTTGAATTGCACACTTGATAGCATGAAATTGGATGGCAACTGTGGGGGGGGAGGCGGTATTTTCCTCTACTCCAACTGCAGTGTTTATTATTCCTCCTCAGAGTCGGTCTATGCCGAAGCGTCTAACTTTTTCTTCTCGGGGCCTGAGCTCGATCCCTCTCCTGCTGCCTTATCTTTTTTCTTACTTAGCTTGACTGACAAAATGTAATGCATTCCTGATTTGTGTGGGCCACGTTTAACTCCAAGACATGACATGAACTCCTTTTTGAATGCTTCCTCATCCAAATAGAATGGTAGTAGTCCTATATGGAAATGTTCCTGGATGGCATGTCTCGGCCAGACACATGTGTTGTGCTGGTTCATTCTAAAGGTGATATTCCTAGTATTGTTATTGAGGAGCTTCTACATGATGCATGGCCTCTGCGTTGCATATATCATAGCATTATACCACTTGGAAAATGATGCATTGTTGAGTGCTGTGTTCTCCGAGTCTGGTTTGGACTTCCATGGCTCAGACATCTTCGTAAGGCCCCCTTTATCTGGTATTTACGGTTGTCTGCCCACCGGTGACTTTCATTTGAGAATTGCGAATTCCATAAGTAGGTATCCATAGGTAAAGGTTCCTCCTTTCTCCTGTGCCTCTTCGCAAGTGACTAGTAGTTCCTCCACCAAGAAACTACACTAGTTGAACACTGCTCCTTGATTGTAGAAGTCGACAAGTGATAATGCATCTAAAGTGAATTCTCCCTTATAATAGGACCTCATAACCTTGCTGGCTATGACGTAGCATCTAGTCTGGACTGTTTTGGGCAGTATTGGCTCAATGACTGCTGTACGTCCTCCTTGCTTGGTGTTAAACTTCTCGTACAGGATAAGCTCACCTTTCTTCTTCCCATGCTTGCCGGGCCCCTAAAATCCCTTCGACACATCCTCTCCCTTGGAGGATAGTCCAATAAGTTGCTAGATATCCTGTGCATGGATTGGATTCCACTTATCCAACCATAAACTTCTGTCGTGCACTCTATTGATCAAAAATTTCGTGCAGTGTACGATTTCTCCTGTGGTGCCAAAGACTGGTAAGTCTCCGAGGTTCATGATGGTGGAGTTAAACAGATTGATAAACCCCTTTTTTCAGTATAAAGTGCATATCTCTGGTTCCATATGGGGCTAACTCTCAAGAGACGTCTGGATTCATTTGTGGGAACAACACTGAGTCTGTGAGGTCAAGGTCGAGCAACTTAATGTGCTCTACCTTCCCTTTGAGGCCACCTACGATCTTGACCTGGGGGTCGCATAGCTCATTTAGTACTGCTTCTTTTGTCATGTCGCTTCAACTTGCTGTGGCTCTTGACATTCACGCTTCTGTGGCAGATAAGAGCTAGGCTATGTCTTCGACTTTTGCAATGGTCCCAACTGGTTTGCACTGCTGAGTGTGGAGATGACTATGCTCATTTTTAGAAACAATACGTTCTCGATTGAGTTATGAGAGTTTTATTTTGGGCTTGACGGGTTAGTTTTAGCAATAAATACTCCTTATCATGACCGTATAGACGCAACAAAGTGTGAGTTGTCCGACATGACAGTTTTCTCAAGGGAAATCCGATTGGGTGATCTTAGTATTTACTCGTCTGAGTAGAATAGGGATGTGGCTGAATTGAGACCTTTCCATTTGATGGGTGGGTGTCCTGGTGCGAATTTCAATGGAATATTCGCATACTGTGTCTTTATGGCTTAACGAGCGACATTTGGAGTACTAGAATGGCAATAAAGGGTGTAACTAGACAGGGTTTGCGTGGCCTTTAACTCAGATTAAATTTGGTTGCGTGGCCCCTCCAACCACAAAGGTTGTCCCCGTCCTTTTTTATGACTGTCATTAGTGGAATTTTCATACTTTAGGTTCTGTACTGCTATGTCGTCACCTCTGTATCAACCAACACTTAAACAACACAATTGAACTATGTGTTATGGTGCAACACTGTTCACATGGATATTATTAACAGAATTTACAAATTTTTTAGAAAGAAAAATGAAACTCAAATCTAACTATTGTACAAGCTCCGTTAGATAGGAGAGACTTCCCTTCTTCTCAGTTTCGAGAGAGGTAGGGCTTTAGGCGAGCACCATTCACCCATCCTAGTCATATCACACCATCCAGTTGTGTGAGTCAGACTGCTCCTGATGGTTGGATCTCCGCAATGATGAAGGGTCCCAACCATTGCATACACAGCTTGCCAGGGTGCATCTGGTATCGACTGTCATAGAGTAACACCTTGTCCCCTTGTATAAATACCTTGGTTTTAATGTGGCGGTCATGCCAAAATTTCTGTCTTGCCTTTTCAATTGACTTATGGAAGTCTGCTAGAAATCTAGTTTCTTTGCGTTCTTGTAGCTCCGCAAGTCTCCGCACCATTGATTCTTTGTCTGTTGTACATGTGGCTTGTGCAATATACATGCTTGGGGTGATGAACTCTGTGGGCACCACTTCCTCTTTTCCATAAATCAATTGGAATGGTTTGTATCTGTGGAGCTTCTTTGTGGTTTTCCTGTAGGCCCATAGTACCACTGGAACTCTATCATCCCAGTCCTCTTGGTTTGCGCAACATACTTTTGTTAGTGCCTTTTCTAGGATTTTGTTGAAAGATTCGACTGTTCTGTTGGCCTATGGGTGGTATGGATTGCTCTTGTGATGTTGAATAAAAAAATATGCGGTAAGTGTTTCTATAGTGTTGCTAATTAAGTGAGCTCCTTGATCGCTGGTTAGGCTCTTGGGGCACCTGAAGTGAGTAATGATATTCTCGAAAATGAACCTGGTGGCCGTATCTGTTGAATAGTCTTGTACCACTGCTGTTTCATCCCAACAAGTAAGGTATTCGGTTGTGGTAATGATGTATCTTGCCTTTGAATGTTTGGCTATGGGGTTGATTGGCCCAATGAAGTCAACTGGACATTTCTCAAATGGCTGTAGATCTCGAACTGGTTGTAGTGGTAATTCATCTCAGCGTGACGGCTTGCCCACCTATTGACAAACATCACATGATCTAGCATATGCTTTTGCATCCTTGAAAAGTGTTTCCCACCAAAGTCCTACCTGTAGAAATTTCTGTGCCATTGCCTTTCCTCCTATGTGTCCTCCTACAATTATGCTATGGAATTCCCAAAGTATATCCTACCTTTCGTGATCTAGGACACATCATCTGAGGATGTTGTCTAGCCCTAGTTTATACAATTGCCTAGAAATCAACTGATAATTTGCTTCTCTAACGACCATATGGTGTTTCTAGGTTGAAAAATATGTTGTAGGGAATGCCCCTGTGCTGAGAAATATTTCTATGTCCTCCAGGTATTTTGGTATGGCCTCAATCTTGAATAAATCTGCATCTGGGAGCTGGTCATTGACTGCTCCACCACTTTCTCCTTACTCTAGTCTATATGGATGGTCAGGTCCGACGTTTCATTGTCCTGGTTTAATGATGACTTCAAATGAAAGTTACTAAAATAACAACAACCATTTGCAATTTCTCCCTTCCAACACAAGTTTGTTAACTAAGTATTTTAGTGCTGAATGATCAGTAAAGAATTTAAAATGAGGCCCTAATAGATAATGTCTAAATTTATGTAAAACATAGATCATTACTGAGACTTCCCGTTCTGTCGTTGTTTAGTTTCTCTCTGCTTGCGACAACTTCTGATTCACAAAGTAGATCGGGTGATCCATAGATCCATCTCCTGGTTGTGTTAAGATATCTCCTAAGGTGATTCCTAAAGGATCCACATGGACTTGAAATTCCTTCTCCCAGTTTGGGAATATCAGAATTGTTGCTGTGATGAGTTTCTCCTTAAGTGTTTCGAATGCTTTGTCGCATTCGGGAGTCCATCAGAACGTTTCATCCTTTTTTAGGAGGTTTTCCATAGGTGCAGTAATGTTGGCATATCTTCGGATGAACCTGCGATAGTAACTTTTGTGTTTGAGTGTGGAGCGCAACTGTTTAGCACTCATAGGTGGAAAAATATTCATAATGACTGCAACTTTAGTTGGGTCCACCAATACTCCTTCTTGGTAGACTATGTGGCCCAATAGATTTCCGTGTGGCACACAAAAGATACACTTCCTAAGATTTAATGAGATTTACAACTCTCCGCACCTGTCAAACATTAGCCTTAGAAGTGATACATGTTCCTTAAGCATGCTATATATTGTCCAATCATCCATATAGAATTCTATGAAATTATGAATTGACTCTCTAGAGGTTGCTATCACAATCCTGGAGAAAACTGCAGGGGCATTTTTTAAACCAAATGGCATCACATTGTATGCAAAAGATCCCCATTCGGTAATGAAGGTGGTTTTTCTCTTGTCCTCTTCAACAATCCTAACTTGATGGTATCCCGAAAATTCGTCTGTAAATGAGTATGCTTCCTTCCCCACAACCTGTTGTAGGACCTCATCGGTGAAGCGTTTTGGGAAAGGGTCATGCACATAGGTAGAGTTGAGGCTTCCGTAGTCCACACAGACTCTAATATCCTCAGTGTCTTTCTTTCTTTAAATGCCTATCAGGCTGACCCATTCTGCTTCTTCTACTGGAAAAATGAGACCTGCTTCTAGCATTTTATCAATATCCTTCTTAACTTTCTCTTTTACACTCGGGTTAAGATGGTATGGCCTACGTATGACAGGATTAGATCTCGTTTTTAAATCTATCTTCATTTCTCCCATAACTCCTTTGATCCCCTTCAATTCTGAAAAAGTCTTTGGGAACAAATCTTCGTATTCCCACAGTAAACTCTGTATTTCTTGACTGGTTTTCTCGTCCTATTAATTGCCCACCAAAGCTATTTTGGGTTGCTCTTTGGTCCCTATGTTGAGTCTCTGCAGTTTTAATGGGTGATTGTAGGAGCTATCGGTCTGTCTAGGTAAGGTGTTTTGGATTTCTTTGTTCCCCTCGGTCTCTTTGATGGCTAGGTTTCTTAGTTCTTCTATTTTGTCTAGGCTTTCTGAAGCTTTTCTAATCTGATAGCCTTCTATGGGATTTTCAATCAAGGGTAAGTGGAGTTTAGTCTAAATTTCTTGGGTATGCTTGGGACACACTACAAAGTCTGATCTCTTATCATGATTGGCTATAAAAATAAGTTCTCTAATCTTTTGTAGGACTATTTCAAGCTTAGGGTACTTACTTGTAAAGGAAAATTCTTTGCAAAATTGAGTTGCCAGTGTTTGTCAATCGCTGGTCTGTCTTATGGTTTCCTCATGTATGAACCAAGATTTTGATATTGGGCCTAGAGAATGGGGAAATACCTGAATCAAGAGGTGAGAGGGTATCTCCGCAGCTTGCCACTGTGTCATGCACTATTGAATGAGTATTCTAGGGTCCAATTCTCCACTGAACGATTTTGCAACTTGGAGATCCGTCTGTGTTTCTGATTCCAGCTGCTCTTTGTGCCCAAACCTGTACTGGATAGCTTGCTTCACCTCGTCTGAATTTCTGAGTGCAGATTTATGCGTGGCCCACCATCTGGCAAGGGTGTTCTGAAAAGCTATATCTAGTACCAAGATTCTTTGATCTTCTCGCATAGTTTCTTCCATACACTACAAAAATTTATCTAGATCTGAGGTGCCGTCATATACTGTGTGTCTCGTAACCTCGTTCCCAATCCATCTGGTCATTTTGAAAGTTGTGCATCTTCTTGAGAATATTTCATACGAACCTTGTTGCCAACTATCAAAAACCAGTTCTAAATCTCCGTCTGTTGACTGTATACTTCGCCAACTTATTGATCCATTCGTAGTTGGGTTTATATAATCGTTTATTGTCCCAACTGTTACGGTGTATAACTGGTCTAGTTCTTCTCCTTCAATATTATTGTTTGTTGGTTCTGTGTACCTAGTACCTACATATGGGTCCAAAGGTTGAACTACCTTGATTCCCTCAGCTTCAAAAGTCATGGTGTTTTTATTTAAGTCAATTACTACATAGTTTCCGTAGGCCCAATCGATGCCAAGTAGCACAGAGTAGGGGTCCTTGTCTCCCATGATCTCAATGACTTCAAAGTCTCCCATGATCTCAATGACTTCAAAGTCAACCACTTTTTTTACTCCTGCTACATCAATTTCCATGTTCTCAAGTCTTCCTATGGAAAGATACAATATTGGTTTGCCATTCTTAATTGAATTGGGGAATATGTCAGTCTTGGTTTTCCTAAGGCTTCCCAGGTCTTCTTGGGAAGAATGTTCACATCTGACCCTAGGTCCAACATGACATCCTTAATTTCAAAGTCATCTAACTGGGCTATCAGTCATAATTCTTTTTCCGATCTTACTTTTCTTCGTTGCACTCTCTGAGTACTCTTCTCAGGAAGGTTAGCTCAAATCCTTACTTCTAAAGTTTCTTCATTCCCTAAGACTAGATACAACATGTTGCACAATTTCTCTGTCAGTTGATCATTCCCCAGAATGTCAGAGAACAATTGAAACCAGAGGTCAACTGCATTTTGAGGCTGCTCAAGTAGTCTTGGTATGCCTACAGGGTTTTTGGATGCAGGGGGTGAAGCATGTACTTGTGCTACTTTAGGATATACAACCGGCTGAGGGGGATCCTCTTTCATTTCACAACTAGGATTGTTCTGGATGACTTCTATGACATCTTTAAAGAATAATTTTTTCTTAAGGGGGTCATACCTGTCTCCCTTAGGTGCTGCTTTCTGAATCTGAGGTAGAGTATCATCATCAACTCCTGTCTTCGCACCTCCTCAAGTGACGATGTTAAGATTTGTAATTGTCCCTTAGAAATCCTTTTTATCTCTGAAATGATAAGGTTAGTTCCTCTCTGTCATTCCTTGTCTTCCCATTTTGTAATTAGCTCTGGGAATTCTTTGATTGCATGTTCATTGGTTCTGTTGAGAGCACCATGGCCACCTTGGATGAGGACAATCTCTAGCCAAATGACCTTGTTCATCACAGTTATAACATCTGCTCGGTCCTCTTCTACCAGTTCTTCCTCCTTTGAAATCTCCTCCAGTTCCACCTCCTCGACCTCATCCTAGTCCCTGAGGGTTCTCGTTTACACTGAATGTTGTTTTGTCTAGCCTATCTGCAAGTGCATCCAACACTCTACATTGATTAGTAGTATGCATGGTAGATGCACATAACTCACAGTGGAATGTGTTTAGTACCGTCGAATATTTTTGCATGATGGGGCACTGCCTCGGTCCATGGCCATGGGTTCGACAAATCTCACAATATTCTGCTGTTGGTGTTGCTTGTCCTCCTGGGAAAGCATGATATGGGGTGGGGTAATGGAATGGTGGGTTCATCGATACGTGCACAACTCCTCCTGTAGGTCCTGGTGGGGTTATCATCAGGTTCTGAGGAGGTCCCATTCCTCTCATTCATGGACATTCAGTCATCAAATGACCTTTCGTATAACATCCAGTGCACCAAACCTGTGGTCGTCCTGGTCTAGGTATCGTCAACTCCTGAATATTTTCTATAAGTGATGATATTTGTCCTTGTAATTGTGCTAGATTCACATCTACTGGGGTGCGGGTTACTCTCAATGTCCCAAGGTATCTTGCCATGGCTTCAATCTTCATTGATTGTTCCAAGGCATCTGTTAACATGGCTATTTGCTGTTGTGTTAGCGAAATCCGAGTTAGGGGTTACAGTCCCTGAATGTACCAATCTCTTTTATGTTCTTCATGGATTGGGTGTGCCAACCTCCCTATGGCATATTTGAACTTCTGGATGTACTCCCAAGATGATTCGCCTTGCCTCTGCTGGATCTCACGCAACTCGGACAGAGCCTATTGTTTTGACTGAGGCAGTTTGAACTCTGCTATGAACCTCATCCATACCTGGTCAAGTGTGAACACTTGACCTTGTGTCCTTGGCACTCCTGGTTCAATGATATTCATGTACCATTTGAGAGCGCGACCTCTCAAGGTAGTCTGGAATTTGACCAACTTGTTCGCATCCGGTGTCCCTGTGGATCTCCAGATGGCTTCACACAAGAACCAATGCTGTTCAACGTCTTCATCTCCCTTACCCCAAAATTATGGGTATCGAGCAATCGACCCTCCCGCATGGTTGGCCATTGTTGATCCTGTTGTTCATATTAGTATGAACCCTAATGGTCCTACTTGTGATCTACTAGGGGATCCCAATATCCTCCCTGTAATTGCACTTCCAAGTTGTGTCTGGTTAGCTATTGTTCTGGAACAAAATTTGCATGAGAAGGTAGTGTAGAACTTACTTCTTGTATAAAAGGCACTGGGGGTATGGGTGATTCGGGGATGGTGTCACTAGCTTCAAGGCGATTTTATTTGATCTGGGGGGTCTCCTTAGCTTCCATTGAGATGATCTCTTCGGCTGGATTCCCGATCTCTCCTGTTATTAGGGATGAATCTTCTCTTTCTCCTCCAAGATTTGTACCCGCTTCCTCCTCTCTTACATCTACGCTTTTTCCTTCTCGTCCCACCTCTTGGGGAATTCTTTCTCTCCTTACTTCTCTCTCATTTAATCTTTGACTAGCCAGTCATTACTGTCTTCTCATCCTCTTCATTTCTTCCATTTTCCTTTCCTCTATTTCTCTCGATCCTCCTTCTCTCCTCAATGTTTCAGACTTCTTGCAACTTTCTTGATCTTTCCATGCCACCACTTCTCAACTATGGTGGATCTCTTCAAGGCTCGCTCATCTCTTGAATCCATTTCTTGTTGTTTCCCCCCCATTTGTCAAAGAACCCTTCCTCTCTCTCATGTCATGACTCTCACCCCGTCTCGCCCTACCCCAAGCGAGGGTGTTTATGCTTCCATCTCGGTTGGAAACATAATCAACATCCCTTCCTCCACCAATAAGGCTTTAATCCACAGGGGAATATCTCTTAAAAGTCTTCCTCTTGTGCCTTTCTTAAAAATTTATTTTGGCCGCGAGAAAGACTGGTGGTTCTCAGCTGCAAATTCAATTATGTATCCTTCTATCATGGTAGTAACCTAGAAATCTACGACCCGCATGATTGGGAAATCCAACCTTTGGAGTGCTGCTAACTTGTTGGTATCTCACACGCAAATCTTCTTGACCCATCCCTGGAACTCTGGAGTTTCTTGGAGCCTCTTGATCCAGTGAAAAAATTCTTCTGGGAATTTAAACTAGAAAATCTTGTACTCGTCGCTTGATCTTTTTGAGTAAAAGATCACTTCCCAAGTAGTTCCCACTGATTTTCTTCTTAGTTTTGCTTCTTTCCATATGAAGGCATTACAGTTTCTTTCCCACCATTGCTCAATGCCAGATCCATGGATCAGAGGTAGAATTCTTCCTACAGGTTACCTTTTAATAAGGGTCCCGACAATGAAACCATTTTGTTGGTGCGAATTTGTTTAGACAAGGGTTCTTCTCAGGTTACCAACAAAAGGCACCATGTAGTCTAGAGCACTGGCATTTTCATCCCCTCCAAAGAGAAGAAGTCTCACTTGAAGCGCTGCTAAGATAGATAGATAGGGGAGGGTAGGGAGAAGACTAAGGAATATCCATAGAGAATTCAGAACTCACTCCCGTTCTTGTGCAATCAACATTATCAGATTAGAAACATCTAAAAGAAAGAACCATACCTACTTGCATTGCGAGCAACAGTTAAACATAGAATAATCAATTAGAACTCATAAGCTATGCAGAAACACTATAATGCATAAGCAAGCATGTAAAGACAAATCAGATTTGAAATTTTTTCCCTTCATCATATTATCTTAAATATCTTTCTTACATCACCGACTCAGAATTACATAGAAATGTTTAGTACAGACTCTTGGCTTCAGACCTCAGCCACAAAGTTCTGATTTTCAAGCTAGAAGATCTCGTTTATTCCAGACTATAATCTTCTCGATTTACAACAACTAGTAACAACTAGCAACCAAAAAATCCCAAGACCCTTGGAGGATTCTAATAGGCATGAACCAACCCAACCTAACCAACTGAC
>ML831104.1:21785-32134 GCA_009831015.1 Picea engelmannii | reverse complement strand
GACATAATTAAAATAACATTACTAATCTAAATTAAAACTAATGGCCTAAAGCCGACATAAATAAAATAGCATTACTAATCTAATATGCCCTGATTAAGGGGTAATGAGCCAATATTAGGGCTTAACAATCCTTGCATCCTTCAACTGATTGAAGAGATAATCAATCCTTGGTAGAGTATACTTGTTATTTATAGTCACTTTGTTCAACTATCTAAAATCGATGCACAATCTCAATGTCCCATATTTCTTCTTCACAAACAAGATTGGGGCACCCCAAGGTGACACACTTGGGTGTATGTACCCCTTCTTTAAAATTTCTTCCAGCTGCATTTGCAACTCCTTTAGCTCTGGTGTACTCATTCTATAAGGATTCTTTGATACTAGAGTTGCTCCAGGCATTAAATTAATAGAGAAATCAATATATCTCTTTGGGGGTAGTCCTAGTACCTCCTTGAACACATATTCAAAATATTCCAGGATTGCATGATCTTCCAGATTTGACACCTTATCCTTAGATGCTTCCTCCATATGGGATGAAAATATTTGACAACCCTTCCCGTAACACTTCTTTATCTGCATTGCTGAGATTTCCCATATAGTAATTTCCCTAGGAATTCCTTAGAATGCTCTCCGATTTCCTTCCTCATCCAAGAAAGTGAATGCCTTATTATGACAGTCTAATATGGAATAGTGTTGGTCCAACCAATCCATACCAATTAGGCAATCATATGATCCCAGAGGAAATATGTTTAAATCTGCTTTGGTACTCAGTCCATTCATGCCCACTGGACATTATTTAACCAACTCAACAAACTTTCTCTTGGCTCACGTAGCCAACTTCTACTCCAATCATGTGTGATTGAAAATCATCTTTCTTGTTGTCTAGAGATGCATAGATCCTAGGTACTCTTTTGCCCATGTCCTCCACTATTTCTACTTGCTGAACATGGTGAACAACTCTCACCTTGTCCTTTCTGTGAGGAAAATCTCTATACTTATGATCTTCTTTACAGCCCCAACATTGCATAGGTCTCTGCCTTGGCCTTTTCCCACCTACTTCATCCATCCTGGGCTCTCTCAAAAATGGATTTCCTTGAGGACTATTTCTGAAAAATGGTGGTTTGTTCCCCTTCTACCTCTACTCCCTCTTACACTTCCTCTTGTCTTCCCAAGCTTTTTGGGAAGTAGGTTTTCCTTTTTGTTGATCATATAAGTATTTTTCTCTCCTTATAGTTTCTTTGAGAGTCTTGGGATCATCATATTGGATTTTATCACTGATGAAATATGGCATCCCACTCAGGTATCTCTGGATCTTAACTGTCTCATCCTTAATGAAATATACGTACTTCAACAACTCTAGAAATCTCTTATCATATTCATCTATAGTCATGCTGCCCAATTTAAGTTCAAATAACTCTTTCATCTTTCTGTCACAGTATCTCTTGGTTAAGTACTTCTTTTCAAAATGTCTCTTAAGTTCCTTCCATGTAACATTCTTCTCTCTAATGTGTTGCACTTGCACAAGCTTATCCCACCACATTGATGTCTTTCCTTTCAGCTGATAGATTGCAATTCTTCCCTCCACATGAGAGGAATAATTATGCAATTGGAAATGTTTCCTCATGCCAAGTAGTCATGTCTCAACATCTTCATCTTTCTGGTGCCCTCCATCAAAAGTAGGAGGTTTGATCTTATTCGTTTCACCCTTCAGTTCATCCACTCAGATCTCCTATGCTTTCTGGTAGGATATGGGATTGAACTGTTGTGTGGCCTCCTTTTGGAATTCCTTTGGGAGTGCTGGTGATGTCTACTACCACTCCTTGATCTTCCTTTCTTCTTAGGGGTCTTGTGAATTCCTGATTTGTTGGAACCACTCTCCTTATCCAACTTCCTTTAAATTATTTCTAGGCTCTGCATTAACTTCATATTAAAATATTCTTGTTTCTCTTTGGCTCTCTTAAGCCTTTCGTTATTTTCCTAGTGAATTTGGACATATTTTTGCAAATTCTTAATAATTTTCATCATGCCCACGTCTTTATCTGTTTCTTCTCCATGCCCATTGGATTTTTTTCCTTCAACTCCCAAATGGAAATCCATTCCTCTAGCTTCATTCTCCAAACTGTAAGCATCCTATGCCTCCTCCATTTCTTTGCACTATGCAACAATTCAGTTCAGTTCTGACAATTGTTAACTCTGCAAAATGTGTAGTCAACTAAATTTTTGTCAGGATGTTAGACTTAATAATTTTCTAGAATGACATAAACCAATATGGTTTAACAAAATAATATCTGACTCCATTTTCTGCGAGTCTTGGTCGATCAAGAACCCCTTAGGATTCTATCTCTAAGCCCTGCTCTATTTTGCAACAATTTTCGGGCACCAACCAATTTTTCTTCATCCCTTAATTCACATGTGACCATGGCTGTGACCAAGTGCTATTAGTTGGGTGCTTATCCAGAGTCTTGAAACTTCGAGGCTCTAGAGCTTCAGAGGTTTCCAAAGCACATCACAACAAATCTCTCGGAGTTCCGAATTGGTGAACTTGTGAAGTGGGGTGGATCAACGGTCCACGACTTCCAAACATCCAATAACTGATATTTACTATGGAAATCTGGGCTTTGGGGCTCTAGGACTTTGGAGGATTTCACATCTACACACCAAAAAACTCTCGAACCACGAATCTTCGAATACTTCCATGTCACCCCTGGTGACATTATCATGCCACGTTACTTCAACGCTAAGGGACTTCGGGGATTTCTTCCTCTGACTCGATCATGAACCATTTCTTCTGGAGTGTAAAGTCTTTGGACTACAACATCTACTGCCGCGTGTCCTCCATGGTCAACGATCGGGATAGACTCTGGCCTTCAGGTCTTCAAGAGTTCTATACTCAATTCTAACTGTAACAAATTTCCTCAGATTACCAAGTCTCCAGACTTCATGATTTGGTGCCACACGTCCCCTGTGACCATCAGGGGCCCCTCTAACCATGCTCAAGAAGAGTGCCACATGGAGAAATATTAGAAGCGAACACGTGGCTCAATCAAATGGGTGACACGTGTCACATTCTAACTGGAATTTATATCTTCAAAATGTTCTTAACTCACTGACATGTGGCATACATACCATGTGTCCATGTCATCACTGGTGACGTTAGTAGGCCATGTCACTTCAGTACTTCGGGCTTCAGAAGATTTTACACTTGCACACTCCAATTCTCACGAACGCCGAACTCCTGAACTTATTTTCTTTCCAGGGCCCACATGGTACAACTGTCAACAATTAAGGTGGTGGCATGTGGCATGTCTAGGAAGGGTCCACATCACCATTGGCGATGTCATCATTCCATGCCAATTATTTTCTTCAGCTTTGGGAATTTTCACACTAGCACACTCCAATTCTCCTGAATGCCGAACTCTCGAACAAGTTGATCTTTTGATACACATCCCTTTTTATGGACGGTCCAGATCAATTCTGGACTTCAGAACTTTGGGAGTTTGTGCCTTAGCACACTTTGTTTCTCTCGAATGTCGAATTCCAAATGACTGTGAGATCTATGGTTCACAACCACCTGCGCATAGATCTTATGACTGAGATCTATTTTTTTTTCACCATTGTGCCTTACCTTCTTCTCTTGGTTTGATCTAATGGCTCTGAACTATTCTTGCTCAAATCCAATGGTAAACACTTCTCCCCGGATCTACGGTGTAGATCCTCTCCGAGATTTTGAAACTTTAGGCTTCTACCCCTTTTGTTCTTATAACACATAAACTTCGCCGAAGTTGCAAAGTCCAAAGGACTTGGAGGTTAACTCTCATGCACCTTCCTCTAGATTTGATGGCCAGAAAGGTTGGCCTTTTCCCTGCGTAGATCTTATGCCTCAAATTCAAACCTTTTGGCCCAACAAAATGTTTGTTGCATCTTATTTCTCCGTTTCCATTAAATAAACCGTTGTACCTCCTGAGCTTCATAACATGACCAAGGTATTTTCTTGGCACCCAGGGGTGTTCTTAACTCATATTTTGTCTGTTTTGACAACAATTCACTCTGAAACCTATGTTTCATTAACAACCTACACGGCCCATCCAACATCATCAACTATACACCTCATGTAAGTGACAACTCATCAACTATACACCTCATGTATGTTCCAACTCATCAACTATACACCTCATGTATGTGCCAACACATCAACTATACACCTCATGTATGTGCCGACTCATCAACTACTTGTCTCAACCATGTACCCAACATGTACCTCAACCATATACCAAAGACATACACCAATATAACCATGAAAAGTTATCTAAAATCTACCCATAAACCAAATATCATAAACCCTTACATCAAACCATGTGCCACAACCTCACTATTATGTAGCCTCAAGCTAAACCAACAACTTCAACAACACATCACAACCAAAAGACCAATACCCATATGTCAAATACCAACAACAAAATACCAACTGTATCCCTCAACAAATCTGATATATGCAACAATACTGAACATCCAATACTATCTCAAGAGCTCAGCCCTAGCTCACAAAAAATACCTCAAACAAGATGTGCCATATCTCTCATAGATAGATCCCAACCATGTTGTTGCGATTTTTCTACCGCACTTTTTTTAACGCGATTTTTCCGTCGCACTTTTTTTGCCGCGATTTTTCTGCCGCACTTTTTCTGCTGCGATTTTTCGGCCGCACTTTTTTTGCCGCGATTTTTTTGCCACACTTTTTTCTGTCGCACTTTTTTTGCCGCGATTTTTCTGCTACAATTTTTCTGCCGCACTTTTTTTATCGCAATTTTTTTGTCTTGCTTTTTCTACCACAATTCTTCAGCCGCGATTTTTCTACCGCACCTTTTCTGCCGCACTTTTTTTGTCGTACTTTTCTTGCTGCACTTTTTCTACTGCACTTTTTCTACCACACTTTTCCTACCGCACTTTTTCTGTATCAATAATACCTGCCCAAATAACCTTTCACAAAATAGATATTCAATAGGTTCAAGTGTGATTAAATGAGAGAGCCTTGCCTCTTATTTATACTTTCATGTAGCATCCCACTTTCCTTATTTTAGGAAGTTATCCATTAACTTTATTATTTAAATAATTTCTTTTGCAAACACTTTGACTACTTTGACCTTTTGGGGCTTCTAGATGACTCATGAGGGTTCTCCAACTTCACATGGCCATAACTCTCTAACCGTGAGGAGTTACGTGATGTTCCACATACCACCATAAATGGAATAACCTTTACTATCCATCTAGAATAGTATTGCTTACAAATATATCAAAACTTATACCATTATCCATCAAACATACTTGGGTCCATTACCCAAACCTTTGTGCTATCGGAATTCAATACCATAATTTATTCAAGGGTTGACATCAATGACAACCAACCCAATTAATCAACAATAATATAGGGTAACACATGCCCAAGGATGTTGATGGTTTCAAGAGATAAGATGCAAAGCACAAGAAGAGGGTTCCAGAGCTTAATTATAGGTCCATGAGATAGTTCACAACACCATCCAACCAGTTTGCAATGCCATAAAAGGAAAATACACTAACCCATTTCCAAGCCTTAAAACAAGGTGTACAAGCGCATGAAGTACCTGGTATCCTAGAGCTAGAGGCTGATATATTTAGAATGGCACAAGAGTGCCTGAAAGTGTTCTAACCACCAACTCGTCCCCTGCATCCAGTTTGCAGCAAAGTGCAGAACGCTTGTCTGTAATACCAGTTTGCAGTGCCAAGATGGAGGATTCTTTTCACACTTAGAGAAAATGGTTAAGACGTTCATAAAAATAATCCCCGAATATTGATTTTGAAATCAACTCTGAAATCAAGATGATCTCCAATGACATGACCTTGTAAGAGCAATTATGACTATAAATGCAATATGATCTTTGAAAGCGCTGTGAACTCTCCTAGTGAGTTGGAAGTGTACATCTCAGACTAGATTTGACATTTTAACGTGCTAAGTGACAAGAGTATGGGTCAGCGTACAACATGGAGAAAGTGACATGTCAGGGTCATAATGACAAATTTTGAAAGATGTGACAATTTTTCAAGCCAAAAAATAAAAAATGGCTATGGGAAAGGGACCTAAAACCTATAACCCAAGGTAAAATTATGACTCAAAATCAAACTAAATATTTTTACCGACCCATGAAAATCTATGTGATAACAGTAGGTACTTTTGCATTTCACAGATTAGCCAAGGAATTTATCTCCTCCAATAACTTATATCTTCTTTATGGACTTCATTAGATGAAAACCACTTACACATGATGCAAGAAAATAATAGGTTTAATTATATACATTACAAGTAAAACATGTGTTAACAAGTTTTGTAACAAATATTTTACATAGATATTGTTACTTACCTCATGTATTTTCCAAGATCATATATGAGTTGTTTTATGTTGTAGTCAAAGTTGTCTAGAAGAGATAAACGTATAACATACTGTAACAAAAAAGGAATCATTATAATCATTAGAGGTAGAACATATTGTAAAAAAAAATAAACAAACAAAATACCAAAACAATGTATATGAATATAGAAATATAACAAAATAATTACCTTAATGAAGGTATGGAAGTCATGAGTTTTTACCCCACTAAATTCACCTTTCTTCGTTAAGATATTATTTATGTCTAAATTAAATCTCGTGGAAAATTTAATTGTCCTAATGACCTATTTTACAACATTGCTTTGTTGTTTGGTTAATAACCATGGAAGGCTATCTCGATGTCCATCTCTATTTGAATTAATCACATTTTCCCAATGTCACTATAGATTTTGCCATTTTTTTTTTGTCACTCCTTCCATCTAAGATTCTCCATAATGTTTTTGTTGCATTCTTCCTGATATGCATTGTATCAAACAAATGAGTTGTTTGTAGGTTCTCATAGTAGGGCAACCAGCTGAATTGTATAGGGTACATTTTCATTCATCTTGGAAGCCCATTAATTCCTTGACGATATTTATGAAAAGTAAATGAGATTACAACAATAATTGTTAGATACAGTAAACATAATTCAATACAAATTAACATTTTAAAACATTAATATACATGATACATAGACTAATTGTGTTAGGATATTTAGACACTTAGGAGTTAGTTAAGATCTTCTTGGTCTAATGTGGCATTAGGTAAAAGTGTGTTTCTTTAATATGCATTAGTATGAATTTGTAGTTAGGAAATCCGGTGGTCACGATATGTTCTCGACATAGAGTGATTCGATGGTTCATATTCTCCTTGATCTTAACGACCATTGATCCATGGATTAACACCCAATTAGTCCATGATCTCTATTTAAAGAACATGAAGGGTAATTTTTCGATGATCGATTGTGAGAAACTCTCTTGTAAAATCTCTCTATAATCTTTTTCTTTTGCATTAATAAACTGCTCCAAGAGGTCACATTGGCTGGGGCTGTGGATGTTTCCCCGTAGGGGTTTTACCATGTCAAAACATCAGTGTATTGATCTTTGATCTAGTTGTGTGAGTGGTTATTGAATGTGTTCATCCTATGTTGGAATACATGTGTTGTTGAACATGGTATCAGAGCATGTTTGAAGAGTCACTCCTATTGTGTATCGATATCATGAATCCAAGTTGCCTCATATCCATTTTATGTCATTTTTCATACATTTATGGGCTACAAGGAATGTTCCATTACATACAAAAATCTCGTTTCAGTTAGGAACACTTTTCGTTTCACTCGAAAAGGTTTCCGTTTGCCCAAGATACGGCCATTTCAGTTAGATCTGGAGCAAAATTGTTTTTCTTTTGTGAAAATAGTTTTTTTTAGCACACTCTTCAAGGTAATCTTAAAAAACAACAACACCAACAACAACAACAACAACAAAAATAACAACAAAAACACCCACAATCCTCTTGCTAAACAATACAATATGTTTTGCTAGACCATTTGGTTAAAAGTTTCCTTATTAAGTAAGAGGTCTTGAGTTCAAGTCTCTCTTTTTGTTACTTTTTTTTGAAAAAGTTCATGCTCAAATTGTAATGTGTATTTCACTTCAAGTATAAAAGTGAATCACTATAAGTAGCTTTAATATTTTATTTTAGAGTTATTTATTTTGCATGGAGATTTTCTTTCATAAAGTAACTTCATTGTAAAAGTGATCCCCACTTCTCTTTATAAAAGTGGGTCACTTCATAAAGAAAATTACACCACCATGTGCTCCTTTGGTTATCATTTATGCATTTTCTTTAAAAGGGCATAACTCTCGCATCCGAAGTCCGCTTTTAGTGAAGTTTTTTTTTTTTAAACCGCCTAATTTTTCGAGATCTTTCCATCCAGATCACTATTTTTAGTTTTTAAATCCATATTATCTGCATATTTAATATGGATTCTAAAAGTAATCTCTTGCTTACCAACACCAACTACTTCCAATGAAAATCCCATAAAGAGGATTTATTAAGAAGTGAAGGCTTGTACCATATTACCTTGGGAAAGGAAACAACACCCATTGATGTTGATAAGAAATTCAAATGGGATAATAGGAATGACAAAGCACATGGATTAATCAGAATGTCCATATCTCCTGATTTAAGGTTCCACCTTCAATCAATTGATAAACCCAAAGAAGCTTGGGAAAAGATTGAATATGTGTTTGGTAAACACAATATTATTTGAGCAGAATAGTTAGAAAATCAAGTACTGACTTTAATTCCAAATATTTTTTCTTGCATTGAAGATTATCTATCTAAGTTTAAAACACTCAGAACTCTATGTGAAGAATGTAAGATAAAGATAAAAGAAGATCGTTGCATCTATATTATTCTTTCTAATCTAGGTAGTGCATATTCTGTGTTTGTATCTACCCTTTATGCCATGCAAGAGGTTCTAGGGACAACTTATAAAAAACCAAGTCTTGAGAAATTTTGTGATGCTTTGATTGGAGAGCAAGATATGCTTGCACAACTTGGAGTGATCAGCACTACAGGTACCTCCAACAAAGCCTTAGTTGTCCATCAAAAAGATAAACCCAATAATCCCAAGAAGCAACATCCATGCCACAACAACAATAAATATAAGGGTCCCAAACCCACTCAGACAGCTTCCCCTCCTAATAGTGACAAAGGAGAAAAATATAAAAGTAAGAATATTGACAACCATTGCAACTTTTGTTATAAATATGGGCATGATGAGTCCATATGTTTCAAGAAGATGACAACTTTAGAAGAAACGATGAAGAAGCACAACATCAATATTGATTCTACTACTTCTTCTTCTTCTCATGGACATGCACTTTCTGCTTCTAGTTTCTCCTTCAATACAACTTCTACTTCTTCTTCTGATGAGTGGCTTATTGATTATGGAGAATCTTATCATATGGGTAAGGATATAGACATATTTTCTGCTCTAAATGAATGTAACACCAAGAAAATATTTATTGGCGATGATAGATATCTTAGAGTTGAAGGATCTAGAATAATTCAAGTAGAAAATGGTCATTTAAATGATGCATTAAGTGTTCCAAGTATTTCTTGTAACCTTCTATCAGTATATCAAATCACTCATTCAGGTGAAGGTAAAACCATAGATTTTTCACCTCACCAAGTTGTAATCAAGGATCTAAAATATCCTAAGCATGTTCTTGCAATTGGAATTGATGATGATATTACCAAGTTGTACAAGTTTGACAACTTTTGGTCATCATCTTTTTCATCAGTTTTTGTTGCTCATAGAGATGACTTGAACAAACTTTGGCATGAGCAGTTTGGTCATCTAAACTATCGCTCATTGCAAAAAATATGTAATCAACAGATGGTGACTGGTATTCCTCTTGTTTCATGCAAAGATGGTGTTTGTGTCGGTTATGTTCTTGGAAAACATCATCGAGACAATTTTGACAAACCTTCCTCTTGGCACGCCTCGGGCCCTTTGCATCGTGTTCATAGTGATTTGTGTGGTCCACTTTCTTCTCCTTTTTTTTTGGGTACACGTATTTCTTAACTTTCATTGATGACTTTTCCAAACGTACTAGGGTTTACTTCTTAAAGCTTAAGAGAGAATCTTTTGACAAGTTTTTGGCCTACAAGGCCCTTGTAGAAAATAAATTTGGACATCAAATTCAAAAGTTAAGAATAGATAATGGAGGTGAATATGTGAACAATAATTTTACAAGTTATTTCACTACGTAGTGCATCAAAGTGAAACACATTGTTCCATATACACCACAACAAAATGTTGTTGTTGAGAGAAAGAACTTCACATTAAAATAAATGGCTAATTGTATGATCCAATCTAAGGGATTAAGTCTAACGTATTGGGCGGAAGAAATCAACTTTGAAAATTACATAGTAAATCAC
>ML831103.1:41255-53348 GCA_009831015.1 Picea engelmannii | reverse complement strand
GGGGGGGGGGGTCCGACATGATGTTTAAAGAACGTGCATAAATCAATGGTTGATCCAGCTTCACCCAGATCAATGGTCAATAAGGGATCCCGTACCCCCCCGACCGTTCAACCTTTAACACGACATGAAGCCAAGTCCAGGCGGGGGGTCCGAAATGAAGCCAAGTCTAGGCGGGCCCCATCCCAACACGACATCACCTCATTGCATCCTATCTCCCCCTCTCCAAGCATTTACCGCTTATCATTTTTACAACTCACCACCACCATACCGAGGTATCACATCTCACAACCACCCTCTGCAAGTTCCATGTCATGACCTCGTTAGCACGTCCCATTTGTCTAACCGTTACAGGTCATATCTTATCGTTCGCCCCTCAATCACTAGTCTATACGTCAATCTTCTTCACACATCATATGTCCTTCACCTTACCCTCTCACGCTCTAAACGATCCATTGGCCATTTATGACTGGCCACATACCCGTTGTTCATCTGAACTGTCCTTTTTCACCCAACGGATACCCGTTCACTCAAATTCAACCCCGTTTCAGTCAGTTACCATACCAGTCAGACTCCCTGCGCATCAGAGACTCATTTTCATTGGCCTCTGCAACACCTCATCCAACCATATTTTTTGCCTACTACCCTATGTTCAGTGTGAAGGTATTGGAGGAAATCAATGGCACCCAAAAGTAAAAAATCAAATGTAGAGGAAAATCCTTTTCTCCCACCTCATGTCGATCTTGACCAGATCCCCTTAGCAGACAACGAATATCTAATCTCAGAAACTAGGCCTGAATTCGACTTTGCTAAGCTACAGTCATGGTTCAGAGACACCTTCATTGATCAGAGCGATGAAATCGGGATTTGGTAGTCAAATCTCCCTCTGTATATTTTTCCCCAAGTCTATCACTTTCCTGAATTCGCCCTCAAGTGCCAAGCACACTACCTCCCTGATCAGAGATCCATAGTATCTTCGTCTAGAGAAACCCTTTTCCTTATTTCACCCGACGACATTGATCAGATGATGCGAGTACCTAGAGTTGAACCCTGTTTTCCCCTCACAATTGAAATTCTGACAGAATTGTATCAGAAATTGATGTTTCCCTAAAGAGCACAAATCTTCGAGTTGTTCCTTCCTCAACATGCCCAATTCCTTAAGAAGAATCCTCCCTATCACTCATCCATATTTTCCAAAAAGGGAAATCAGATTATCTCAACACTGTGTTGTTTTCTTGGTTACTTCTCATATGAATGGGTGGATGAAACTGTCTTAGGTTTCTTGTCCATTTTCTCTGCTGAAGAGAAAGTGGCCACCCATTTCAACTACAACGGTTTCTTGGCCGAGAATCTGCATGACCAGCTGGCAAATTTCCCTTCAGAAGGCATGTTCTGGTATTCCTCAATATTGTCCTACATGTTCATGTTCTATCAAGCAGACAAATTTTCCTTTCACATGCAGAAGATGGACAAGGAAGGAAAACCTCAAGCAATCACTTTATGGACGTCGTTGCTCAGGAGAAGCTCCACTGAGTTCACTTTTAAACAATTCATTGAGTTGTTTTATCACCCAGTTGTAGGAATGCTTAGTGGAAGACCTAAGCCAAGGATAAATGAGGAGATATAAAGAGTTCTTTACCTTTCAGATCTCGCAAAGACTGGGGACTGGTTCCTATACCAGAATCACACAGAAATCAAAGTGTATGGGTGTGAACTAGCTCCATATAAGTTACCCAAGTATCTTCTTGTTCGAATATTCACACTGGAGTATATTCATCAGATGATAAACTTAGACGACATACATTTTGTGTCACTAAAGAAAAAACAACAGATGAGGATCAAAGGGCAAATAGGACCATTTATCTGCAACATTCGAGTTGCTGGGGAAGAGGCGGATAAATTATTGAAGGAAATGAAATTCAACACCAGTTTTATTTGGTGATATGACGCCAGTGGGATCATTGCAAAGATGATATCCAAGAACAAAAGTTCACCTTATGCTCACACCCTCAAACCAGAAATTGAAAAGTATGTGAACCGGACAGAGTGGGAAGTAAACACTCTGGTAGATACATAGCCACATGAATCTCCTTCAGCGTCTTTTTTGTTGACTACCACTCCATAGGTACCCAAGGAAAAAAGGCCAAGAAAGGATGATTCACCTTCAATCACTGAGGTATCATCAGAAGATTTTCAGGTATACAACAAGGAACCCAAAACCAATCATGCTACTCACATGTATGGTGAGGAAGAGCCCTACTCTGCCACAGTGATTGAAAAAAGATAGCAGATGGTTTCAACCTCTTCTTCAAAGAAGCAGACATAGATATTTGTGACCACCGAAAATCAACAAGGATCTGTACCACTAAGCATTTTTGAAAAATATGAAATGATTAAAAAGAAGAACCAGACACTAACCAACAACACATGCTCTTAGTTTTGGAAGAAAACTTCCACAGCAAAACATTGATTGTTGTCAGCCTTTGACAAAGAGAAAGGAAGAATGCCTCTAGAATTTATACAAGAACAAGTGTATCAACCCAAAGAGATCACTGATTACAAGAGGTCGACTATCATTTTTGACACCAAACAAGTCCATCCAACTGACCAGATGGACTTGTACAGACAGATTGGAGAAATGGTTTTCTCCACATTGGCACATGCTTCCTCTATAGAAACAAGGTTACAGGTGTCTTTAAGCAATGTTCATAACCAATTGAAGTTAGAAACTTAGAAAAGATATCCTCTTTTGCAAAGGATAATAGAATAAAATCCTTAGAGGAGTTGGTGCTCAAGATTGGGTATGATCCCTCGAATGTAAAATCAGCAGAGGAAATGGTGAAGAAAAAAAATGTTGACATTGCATCTTTGAGAAAACAACTGAAATTTCCACCGATAGAGGATTCACAAGCTAAATAAATAGCCGAGGCAAAAAATGAGAAAGAAGAATTGCTGAAACTTATCATGCAGCATAATGCACAGCTCAGGGAAATGGAGGCAGCGTTGGAAAAGTTATTAAAGGAGAAGGAACAATCGACCCCGATGGAATTCATTCCATTGAGTGAAATTCCCATCGTAGAAGTTAGTACAACACCTATGCCAACAACCACTACAACAAAAATTCCATCAACAACTCCATTTACAACATTGGAAAAGACTGTGGAGCTAGCAAAGTCCATGGAGGAAATGACTCTGTAGGGAATAGAGATCAATAGGCTGAAAAATGGAGATTGAAAGTCTACAGGAACTCAAGTATTCTTTCCAAACAAGATACAATGTTGAGAAACAGGTAGCAGAGAAGCTTGAGTAGGAAATACAACAGCTCCAGAAATAAATTGTGGTAGGAAAGACATTAGCTGAGGATAAGGAAAATATCTGGAAAAACATCTCTATTTCCATAAATGAGATTTGGCCCATGGTGCAAATCATGTTTGAACAACATGATTTGGTGTTGAAGAGTAGGTAATTGATAAGATAAGAATAGAGCTGGGTGAGATGCCCTCGACAGCCAACGAGATCATCAAGTTTTTGAATTCAAAAACCAAGGAAGAGCTTGAGGACCTAAAAGTTGAAGACATGACATAAACTATCCTTGAAGTCAAAAGAGTGTTGACCAAGAGGGGATTAATGCTGCAGTTGGAGGATAAAGCTCAGAACATGGAAATTGGGGTTCATAGATTTTTTAGCAGGATTGAAGCCTTACAGAAAAAGGGTCTTCCTGATCTACGTGTCCTAAATGATAAATTAATGACTTTGCTCGATTACAAGAAAAAGATCTCTACCATGGCCAAAGACGGTTCCAAGTTGTCAGGGATACAAGGTAGCATCACGGGCAAAGCATTCTTGGAGACTTTGCAACATGACCTCAACATACAACACGAAATCAATTACATCTTCCTCATCAAGCCAAATTTTGCTAAATACATTGATATGGATGAAGTCTACCGCCGACTATTGAAAGTTACCATCCCAACCACACAAAGATGGGATGAGTTGTGCGAATTGATTGAGTAAAGGTAAAGCCTCATCCAGCTCAGTGTCCAACACAGTTAAACTCATCTGAATGACTCACCAACGGTTTTCCTCGAAATCAACATGAGAGATTTGACACATCATCATCAGTTACTACATTTATGCATCTTGTTAGCTAGTTAGTTAGACTCAGACTCTATCATGTCCTGATCATTAATGACATTATAAATATTTCCAACATAGAAGTATTGAGGGTTGTTGATCTTTACGCCCAAGCAAGATCTAATCGCTGTAATTTTTATCAAGAGGTTATTGCAATAATACAAAGAGAAGTTTCATAGGATTCCTGAGTGTTAATTTTTGGTGAAGTTTCCTCTATCTGCGTAAAAAAAAATTCCTTCTCAGTTATCATATTGTCTTTCTAAATCTAATCTTTAAAAGAAGTTAAAGTTGCAGAATTTTCCATTGTGTACTCTATTCTTAATCTTTTATAGATTTAAATGTTTTTTCTTCTGATGTTATAACAAAGAAATTCTTAAACATTTTTTTGTTTTAACTGATATCTCACCTTTTTCAGCAATACACCATTTTATTCCTAAAGAATACAAGATTAGCACTATCTCGCCCTGTAAAACGAATCTCATAAAGGTTGTCTTTAACCTCTATCTTTTTAAAACAGACCCCATAGATCAATGGAAGTGTAAGTGATGTTTAACCATTTCATTTAAAAACAGTACAAACAACTTGGTTATATTCTTTCTAACTAGCTTAAAATATTGAAAATCCAAACAAATCTAAAACTCACAAAGAGATCCCTCTCTGAAAATGGTAGGTCTAGCTCCCAGTTTCGAAGCGGTTGGTTAAGGTTACCTCTGATAAATTTCTTCTTAACTCACAACAACCTCTGGGAATTTACAGAGTGATAACATAAATGCCAACCATATTGGGGAAGAATTGAACAAACTTTCCACCCCTTGTTTTCTTTCCCCTAGAACAAAGACAACTTTATTTCTGGAAGAAACACAAACCCTAAATTCTATCTAGAAATAATGTTCAGAGGTTGTTAAAGTTTGTATATAAATAGTTAAAATCTCCAAAGGAAAAATAAAATCAACAGTTCTGGCTCCCAAAAGAATTTCTACCAGATCTCATCTGGACCCAGAACCTGCAATAGTAATAGATAACCCCGAAAGACTACTTAGGAAGAAAAATACTACATAAATTTCGAGGAGTAACAACCCACTTCCAAGGTCGTTTTCCATCCCAGAAAAGTTTGTTGTTCTTCCAGACCTTGAGCCTAAAATACCCTTTCAAACAAGTCTTTTCAGGACAAAATCCGACAGTTTTGTCAGTAAAACGGTCTTAGACCAAACCATTTTTCAGCCTAGGACCCCTGAGATACTTTCTCCTAGAGCTGAAGTTGATCAATGTTTTTTCCCTAAGACTGAGAATCTCTAAGACCTAGTTGCAAATCTTGGTCAAGCCCTAGACAAACTTCATCTTCAACAGTTCGTCGAACTTCCTTCTTTAACTATTGCTGTAGTTTCTACTAAAACTAAACCAGGTCACTCCATTCCTCTGAGCCCGTCATCTTCTATATCTTCAGGAATTACCTCTCCTATCACACAGGTTGTTGTTCAACTTCCTCCACCAATCATGGCGGTAAGATATGCTCCATTGGTATTGGTTGCTCCTTTACATGACATGCCCCAATATTATCAAACTAGACTCCCATAGTTTGATAATATTGGTCCCTTGAATGCACAACAACATGTTGACAAAATGAACGATTACTTTGACCTACAGGAAGTAGATGAAGATGATGTGCATATGAGATTATTTTCACAAATCCTAACTGGAGAAGTGAAAAAGTGGTTTAAAAATTTACGTGCTGCTACCATTACTGGTATTGTTGGATTTCATTGGACTTTCCTTGAACGGTGGGAGGTAAAGAAAAATCCTCTCCAAATTCTGTCAAAGTATGAGAACATCAGAAGGAACCAAGGAGAGATAGTGTAGGATTACTGCACTCATTTCAACAATCTATACAATGTTATCCCAACTGAAATAAAACCACCACAAGGTTTGGCATTAATAAAGTTCCCTGATGGTTTTGATGCCGACATGTCATATCAATTAAGGGAAAGAAATGCAGAAAATTTGGAAGACATGCAAAGAAGTGTCGTCAGTGTAGAAGAAAATCTTTTGGCCAGAAGGGCTAGGAAGAGAACAAAAAAGAGGGTCACCATCAAAGAAGAACCTTCTACTTCCTCATCAGATGCTAAATTAGATTCTCTCACCAGAGCTATGGAGAAAATGATGGAGAGACTCACCATAACTAATAGGAACCTACCTAGGGAGAACCAAACTGCCCCTCAAATCAGAAACCTGAACTTTAGAACAAATCCACCTTAGATTAGATAGAGAGATCCTAGAGATCAATGAGAACAAAGGGGACCTGATCAATAGATTAGACCATCTCTCCAGGAAAACTACGTTGATGACAGGGAAGAAGTAATTGAGGAGTTTCATGATACTCATATAAATCTAATGGGTGATCATGATCATGATCATGAATCGATTTTCCTCACCTAGGAAGAACATGAAATCTTTCTCCTTTCACAAACAAAGGTAAATAAGGAAGCTGAGAAAAGAGAACAACAAGCCTTTGAGAACTCTTTAATGGAGGTTTATAGGCAGTATAACTTTAGGAGTAAGAAGACTAATGAGAATTCTCCGAAGAATGCTACTGAAATCAAGAAAACCTCAGAAAACCTTCCCAAGAAAGCCCCTGGGTGGAATGACGCTGAATCCCTTACGCACAAAACTCCACAAATTCTTAAGAGAACAAGTCAGATAGAAGTTTCATCAACCATTCAAATAGGTTCACCTTCCCACAGAGTTTCTATCGATAAATCAAAAGTATAGAGTTTAAACAAAACCACCGCTCCTTTCAGCCTTGAAGGGGAACTAGCAAAATTGAAGATTCCCATTCCCCTCTCCGAGCTGATGAACAAGAATTCTTACAGGTCTCAGGTGATAAAAGATCTAAGCATAGAACCCGATATAGGTACCAAAGCCTTGAATGTTGGATCTGTACACCACTCTGAAACAGTAAACCTTGTCGATGATCAACCTGAGGTCCTGTTTGGTCATGAAGTTGATGGTCAAACTAATAATGGCGTTGTGGCCCCTTTTTACATCAGCCTAAATATCGACGATCTAATATTACACAATGCTATACTAGATTCAGGTGCCTCTCACAACCTAATTCCCAAAGCCATGATGGAAAAGTTGGGACTCGAGGTCGCCATACCCTACAAAGATTTGCATTCTTTCGACTCTAGCAAGGTCAAATGTATAGGCTTGATTAAGGAGTTATGCATCACCTTGGCTCAAATCCCAGCAAAAAGTTTGGTGATGGACATCGTCGTGGCAGATATTCCCCCCAAGTATGGTATGTTTCTATCAAGGTCTTGGGGAGCTAAATTGAGAGGAACCCTGCAGCTAGATATGTCCTATGCCACCATTTCGATTTTCGGCCAACTGAGAAGACTTTACAGGAAACACTAATGAAGTATATGGTCAGTAGTCAGGAAAATCCACACAATTACCCACTATATTCTGCACACTCTGACCTGGATTCTTTTATTCTATATAACGACGATGATCTTGAAGAACAAATCGCACAACTGGAGGATGATGCACCTGATCCAAATGATGATAAAGTAGTTGTCGAAGTAAGAAACCCCATGATTGAAGAAAATGAGGAATTTTCAACAGACTTCTAGAGCATGGACTTCGATGGTGCTATGACTAAAGAAGGAGCCAGAGCCGGAGTGTGGATTCATAACCACATATCAAAGTACTCTGAGAATCATTCTTATAAACTGAACTTCCAATGTACTAACAACATAGCCGAGTACGAGGCTTTAATTCTCGGCCTGAAATTATTGAAGAAAGTTGGTGCTAAGAAGATAATGGTAAGGGGTGATTCTGAATTGATTATCAAGCAAATCAAAGGTGTGTATGCAACAAAACATCCTAGACTTAGAGCTTATAGGAATCCTTTTTTAGATGCCCTTCAATGCTTTACTGAGATTGACTTGCAGGTGATGCCTAGGGGACAAAATATACTCGCAGACAGACTGGCTACGTCAGCAGCTACCTGTAAAATCCCTTTTCATCCCACTCGCAAGTACATAGTGGAGGTGAAGTGCAGATCCACCGTTCCTGACAACATCAGATATTGGCAGGTATTTGGAAATGATGATCAAATTGAAGATTTTCTAAAATGTAAAAATTATTTTGAATGTACAAACATAGATTTAGGATATGGTGATGAATTTGTAAATAAATCTGGTTTTGAGAATGGCAGTGTAAATACAATAGATGCTGAAGAATTCAATGAAAATCATGTAGATTTTGATATCCTGTAGTTCAAAAATAATGTGTTACCTAGAGGTTTAGTTCCGTTGGAAGACTTCTTTGATTTTAACGATGTGGCCAAAAAACCAAAAATTGAAGCTAGCGGTAAAGAGGTTGAAGATTGCAACATAGGAATAGAAGAAAACCCCAAAATGATAAAACTGTCTAAATCCCTGCCACCAGAGAAAAAAACCAAATACATTGAACTTTTTAAGGTATATATAGATGTTTTTTCCTGGGGCTATGAGGACTTAAAATCCTATGACACAAGTATCATACAACATCGGATTCCCATAAAATAAGAACACAAACCTTTCAGATAGAAACTTAGGAGAATTAATCCCAAGTTGCTTCCCCTGATAAAGAAAGAAATCAAAAATATGTATGATGCCAAGATTATAGTCCCCTTGAGATTTTCCAAATGGGTTTCTAATCTAGTTCTGACCAGGAAGAAAACTGGCGAGATCAGACTCTGTATAGATTTCAGAAATCTAAACAAAGTCTCCCTCAAAGACAATTACCCTTTACCCAAAATGGACCATATTTTACAAAAGGTGGTCAGATCCAGTAGGATCTCCTTATTGGATGGTTTCTCTAGTTACAACCAAGTTCTGGTCCATCCAAAATATCAAGAGAAGACAACTTTTACCAAACCCAAGGGAACCTTCATGTATGTGAAGATGCCTTTTGGTTTGATGAACGTTGGGGATACTTTCCAAAGAGCAATGGATATTGCCTTTGTGGATGAGACTGGGATATTTGTAGTCATTTATCTGGATGATGTAACTGTTTACTCCAAATCTGACGAAGAACATTTGCTCCACCTCAGACGTGTGTTTGAGAAGTGAAGGAAATAAAATAGATCCCAGTAGGATAGAAGCTATCTAGAAGGTCGAACACCCTAGGAACATCAAAGAACTACAATATTTCATTGGCAAAATAAATTTCCTTAGAAGATTCATACCAAACTTGGCCGAACTTCTCAGGAATATCACCAATATGTTGAAAAAGGACACAAAAATCAAATGAAACGCCGAGTCGAAACAGTCTTTTAACCAAGTGAAACATGCTCTCACCCAAGTCCCAGTCCTGATTATCCCAGACTATACCAAATATTTTTATCTTTTCTCCTTCGCATCCGAGCACATTATAACAACGATATTGTTGCAGAAAAATAGTGAAGGGTACGAGCAACCCATAGATTTTTTCAGCAAAGCTTTAAGAGATGCAACATTGAATTATAACATTATGGAGAAACAAGCCTTCACTCTGGTAAAGGCTATAAAATATTTTAGGGTTTATATTCTCCACTCTCACACAATTTCATATGTCCCAGACACAATGGTTAAGGATATCCTGACCCAAGATAATCCGGATGGCAGAAGAGGAAAATGGATTGTGGTTATTCTGGAATACGACATTGAAATAAAACTTACTAAATTGATCAAAGGACAATGTTTGGCCAAACTAATGGATGAGTCTAATTTTCATGATTTAGATATTAACTGTTTGGCTGCAGTAAACAAACCGGAAGAGCATGCGACTCCAAATATAAAAGAGGAATTCTTAAACTCCCCTTGGTACGCAGACCTCATTTTTGTACTCCACAATTTACAGGCTCCTCCAGGTTTGACTAAGACCAAAGCTATATTTATTAAATTGAAAGCATTGAAATTTTGTATTTTGGAAGGCAATCTCTATTGGAAAGACCCTGGTGGTATCTTGCTTAATTTCTTGTTAAAAGATGAAGCTGACAAAGTTCTTCAAGATTTTCATGCAGGAGACTGTGGTGGGCACCTGAGCTGGAAGACCACAACCAAAAAGATTCTGAGAGATGGCTTTTACTGGCCTACTCTATTTTTTTATGTTCACCAGAAGGTTACTTCTTGCCACAAGTGTCAGATTTTTGAAGGTAAAAGGAAGCTTCTTCCACTCCCAATGAAACCCATCTTTGTTGAATCTCCTTTCCAACAATGGGGGCTAGAATTCATTGGTGAAATACATCCTCCCTCTTTGGGCCAACATAAATGGATCCTTACGGTCATTGACTACTTCACCAAGTGAATCGAGGTTGTACCATGCAGGCAAGCTACTGACTCTTTCATCATCAAGTTTTTAGAAACTAACATTTTGTCTCGTTTTGGATGCCCCAGAAAAATTATAGTTGACAATGCAGCGGCTTTCAGATCCAAAAGGCTCATAGATTTTTGTAATCAATATCATATTACTTTGGGACACTCGATGACTTATTACCCACAGGGAAATGGGCTAGCTGAGTCTTCTAACAAAGTTCTGGTGAACATTCTCAAAAAGACACTATAGGAAAACAAGAAATCATGGCATAAAAGTTGGTTTTCACACTCTGGGCTGGCAGAATAAGAACCAAAATATCGATTGGTATGTCTCCATACCAGTTGTTGTATGGCACTGATGAAAATTTTCCCCTTTCATTAGGAGTTCCGGTCATGAAACTATTGCAGGAAACATAAGAAGAACCAAACTATGTCCAACAAAGAATAAATCAAATGATCCACCTAATGCAATCCAGAGAAGAAGTTTACAACAGAACTCAAGTGATCCAGGAAAATATTAAAAAGATTTATGACAAGAGAACCAAAGAGGATAATTTTGAATTGGGTGATCTAGTTTTGAGATGGGACTCCATAAATGAAGATAAAGGTAAACATGGAAAGATCGATATCTTGTGGAAGGTTCCTTACACCATTCAGGCCTTCAGAGGAAATAATTCTTTTCTACTTGCTAATAGTGATGGATCAGACTTGCTAGGGGGACTTATAAATGGTAGGATGTTGAAACATTACTTGCCACCTCAATAGAGTGATCACCATTCCATTCCATTGTACATATAATTTCTTTTACAAGTATTTTAGGTGTAGGTGTTTTTGTTCAGGTGTTTGAAGCCCATGGAGAAGGCCTTAAGACATTGAAAATGCCATCAAAATTTTTGAAATAAAGCAAGTCAGATAACAAAAGAAGCTCTAGAAGAAATTTTTCAAGACAACAAAAAACAGGATTCTTGCCATCTCACAAGGAGGATACCATCCCCAGGTGGATCCACTGTTATAATCCCATAATTTATAGGATCAGTTGTTGATTGTAATTTTGTCCCTTTAGTGTTTTTGACTTGTAGATAGTGTTGCATTCTAAAAAGAGAAAAGAAAAGAAAAGAAAAAGAAAAGAAAAGAAAAAGAAAAGAAAAGAAAGGAAAAGAAAAGAAAATAAATGAGAAAAACAAAAGAGGGCATAAAATAAAATCGATAAAATCCCCATGAAATGACAATGACTTGATCCATACAGTTTAAACATGGCCAAGTCTTTTAAATTTAAGTATCTAGGATTAGTGAATAAGCTTGGCTAAACTGTCTAAACTTAGCCAAGTAATCAGGTTAGTTAGTGAATAAATTTGACCAAACAGTCTAATCTTGGTAAAATAGCCCCTAGGTAGAGTATTTTTTTAGTCCAACAATCTAAGATGGGATAAAGGTAAAAATAAGTAGGTTAGGACATAGGTTAGACGACTTCCTTTCAATAAAATATGTAAGATGATCGATGAAAAATGCATGATTTTTTATGATGAAATGTTTTTCTAACCCCATGGTGATAAAAAGAAAAAGAAGCAGTGTGAAAAACCCATAAAAAATCATTAATCCTAAGTTCTACATCATATATTGAATT
>ML831103.1:8259-40645 GCA_009831015.1 Picea engelmannii | reverse complement strand
GCGACATCACCTCATTGCATCCTAAATCCCCCTCTCCAAGCATTATCGCCTACCATTTTTACAAATCACCACCACCATCCTGAGGTATCACATCCCACAACCACCCTTTGTAAGTTCCATGTCACGACCCCGTTAGCACGTCCCATCTGTCTAACCGTTACAAGTCATATCTTCCCGTTCGCCCCTCAATCACTAGTCTACACGTCAATCGTCTTCACACATCATATGTCCTCAACCTTACCCTCTCATGCTCTAAACGACCCGTTGGCCATTTATGACTGACCACATACCAGTTGTTCATCTGACCTGTCCTTTTTTTCCGAACGGATACCCGTTCACTCAAATTCAACCTCGTTTTGGTCAGTTACCATTCCATTCACACTCCCTGCGTATCAAAGACTCATTTTCCTTCGCCTCTGCAACAACTCATCCAACCAGAGTTTTCACCTACTAACATGTGTTAAGTGTGCAGGTACCGGAGGAAATCAATGGCACCCAAAAGTAAAAAATCAAATGTAGAGGAAAATCCTTTTCTCCCACCTCCTGTCGATCTTGACTGGATCCAATTAGCAAACACAGACTATATAATCTCAGAAACTAGGGATGAATTCAACTTTGTTGAGCTACATTCGTGGTTCAGAGACACCTTCATCGATCATAGCGATGAAATTGGGCTTTGGTAGTCAAATCTCCATCTGTATCTTTTTCCCCAAGTCTATCACTTTCCTGAATTCATCCTCAAGTGCTAAGCACACTACCTCCCTGATCAGAGAGCCATAGTATCTTCGTTTGGAGAAACCCTTTTCCTTATTTCACCTGATTCCATCAATTATATGATGCAAGTACCCAGAGCCGAACCCTGTTCTCCCCTCACAATTGAAATTCTTACAGAATTGTATCAGAACCTGACGTTTCCCAAAAGACCACAAATCTTCAAGCTATTCCTTCCTCAACATGCCCAATTCCCTAAGAAGAATCCTCCCTATCACTCGTCCATATTTTCCAAAAAGGGAAATCAGATTATCTCAACACTGTGTTGTTTGCTCGGTTACTTCTTAGATGAATGGGTGGATGAACCTATCTTAGGTTTCCTGTCCATTTTCTCTGCTAAAGAGAAATTGGCCACTCATTTCAACTACAACAGTTTCTTGGCCAAGAACCTGCACGACCAACTGGAAAATTTTCCTTTAGAAGGCATGTTCTGATATTCCTCAATACTGGCCTACATGTTCATGTTCTATCAAGCAGACAAATTTTCCTTTCACATGCAGAATATGGACAGGAAGGAACACCTCAAGTAGTCACTTTATGGATGTCGCTGCTCAGGAGAAGCTCCATTGAGTTCACTTTTAAACAATTCATTGAGTTGTTTTATCACCCAATTGTAGGCATTCTTAGTGGAAGACCTGAGCCGAGGATAAACGAGGAGATCTAAAGAGTTCTTCACCTTTTGGATCTCGCAAAGACTGGGGACTGGTTCCTATACCAAAATCACATAGAAATCAGAGTGTATGGGTGTGAACAGCTCCATACAAGTTACCCAAGTATGTGCCTGTTCGAATATTCGCACTGGAGTATATTCGTCAGATGATAAACTCAGATGACATCCATTTTGTATCTCTAAAGAAAAAACAACAGATGAGGATCAAAGGGAAAATAAGACTATTTATCTGCAACAGTCGAGCTCTGGGGAAGAGGCAGATAAATTATTGAATGAAATGAAATTCAATACCCGTTTTATTTGGCGATATGACCCCAGTGGGATCATTTCAGAGATGATATCCAAGAACAAAAGTTCACCTTATGCTCACACCTTCAAACCAAAAATTGAAAATTATGTGAACCAGACATAGTGGGAAGCAAACACTCTGGTAGATACAGAGCCACAGGAATCTCCTTCGGCTTCTTTTCACTGACTACCACTCCACAGGTACCCAAGGAAAAAAGGCCAAGAAAGGATTATTCACCTTCAATCACTGAGGTATCAACAAAATATTTTCAAGTATACAACAAGAAACCCAAAACCACTCATGCTACTCACATGTCTGGTGAGGAAGAGACCTACTCTGCCACAGTGATTGAAAGAGGATAGCAGGTGGTGTCAACTTCTTCTTCAAAGAAGCAAACAGAGATAGTTGTGACCACCTAATCTCCACAAGGATCTGTACCTCTAAGCATTTTTGAAAAATATGAAATGAATAAAAAGAAGAACCATACGCTGACCAACAACACATACTCTTAGTTTTGGAAGCAAACTTCCATGGTACAACATCGATTGTTGTCATCCTTTGATATAGAGAAAGTAAGAATGCCTTTGGCATTTCTGCAAGAACAGGTGTCTCAACCCAAAGAGATCACAGATTACAAGAGGTCGACTATCGTTTTTGACACTAAACAAGTCCATCAAGCTGACCACATGGACTTGCATAGAAAGACTGGAGAAATGGTTTTCTCCACATTGGCACACGCTTCCTCTACAACAACAACGTTATAGGTGTATTTAAGCAATGTTCAGACACAATAGAAGTTGGAAAAGATATCCTCTTTTGCAAAGGATAACAGAAAAAAATCCTTAGAGGAGTTGGTGCTCAATATTGGGTATGATCCCTCGAATGTAAAAGAAACAGAGTAAATGGTGAAGAAAAATAATGCTAACATTGCATCTTTGAGAAAACAACTGAAATTTCCACCAACAGAGAATTCACAAGCTAAAGAAATAGCCAAGGAAGAAAATGAGAAAGAAGAATTGCTAAAACTTATCATGTAGCAGAATGCATAGCTCAGGGAAATGGAGGCAGAGTTGGAAAAGTTATTAAAAGAGAAGGAACAATCGACCCCGATGGAATTCATTCCATTGAGTGCATTTTCCATCTCAGAAGTCAGTACAACAACTATGCCAACAACCAATACAACATAAATTCCATCAACAACTCCATTGACAACATTGGAAAAGACTATGTAGCTAGCAAAGTCCATGGAGGAAATGACTCTACAGGGAACAAAGATCAATATGTTGAAAATGGAGATTGAATGTCTACAGGAACTCAAGTCTTCTTTCCAAACAAGATACAATGTTGAGAGACAAGCAAGAGAGAATCTTAAGCAGGAAATACAACAACTCCAGAAACAAACAGTCGCAGGAAAGACATTAGTTGAGGCTAAGGAAAATATCTGGACAAACATCTCTAATTCCATAAATGAGATTTGGCCCATGGTGCAAATCATGTTTGAACAAAATGATATGGTGTTGAAGAGTAGGCAGGCCATTGACAGGATAAGAATAGAGCTAGGTGAGATGCCCTTGACAGCCAACAAGATCATCAATTTTTGAATTCAAAAACCAAGGAAGAGCTTGAGGACATAAAAGTTGAAGACAGGACAAAAACTATCCTTGAAGTCAAAAGAGTGTTGACCAAGAGGGGATTAATGCTGGAGTTGGAGGAGAAATCTTAGAACATGGACATTGGGGTTCAAAGATTTTTTAGCAGGATTGAAGCCTTACAGAAAAAGGGTCTTCCTAATCTACGTTTCCTAAATGATAAATTAATGACTTTGTCCGATTACAAGCAAAATATCGCTACCATGGCCAAAGACAGTTCCAAGTTTTTAGGGATACAAGCAACATCACGGGCAAAGCGTTCTTGGAGAATCTGCATCATGACCTCAACATACAACATGAAATCAAGTACATCTTCCTCATCAAGCTGAATTTTTCTAAATACACTGAGATGGATGAAGTCTATCGTCGACTAGTGAAAGTTACCATCCCAAGCACACAAAAATGGGATGAGTTGTGCGAATTGATTGAGTAAAGGTAAATCCTCGTCCAACTCAGCATCCAGCACAGTTAAAGTCATCCGAATGACTCACCAACGGTCTTCCCTGAAATCAACATGAGAGATTCGACACATCATCATCAGTTACTACATTTCTGCATCTTGTTAGCTAGTTAGTTAGACTCAGACTCTATCACGTCCTGATCATTAATGAAAGGTTCGTTTGTAACTTTTATTATAAATATTTCCAACTTAGAAGTATTGAGGGTTGTTGATATTTACGCCCAAGCAAGCTCTAATCACTATAATTTTTATCACGAGGTTTTTCCAGTAATACAAAGAGAAGTTTCACAGGATTCTTGCGTGTTAATTGTTGGTGAAGTTTCCTCTGTCTGCGTAAAAAAAAATTCCTTCTTAGTTATCATATTGTCTTTCTAAATCTAATCTTTAAAATAAGTTAAAGTTGCAGAATTTTCCATTGTGTACTCTATTCTTAATCTTTTATAGATTTAAATGTTTTTTCTTCTGATGTTATAAAAAATAAATTCTTAAATGCTTTTTTTTTTAACTGATATCTCACCATTTTAAGAAATACACCATTTTATTCCTAAAGAATCCAACATTATCACTATCTCTCCCTGTAAAACGAATATCATAAAAGTTGTCTTTAACCTCTATCTTTTTAAAACAGACCCCATACCCCAATGGAAGTGTAAGTGATGTTCAGACATTTCATTTAAAAACAATACAAATAACTCGGTTATATTCTTTCTAACTAGCCTAAAATCTTGAAAATCCAAACAAATCTAAAACTCACAGAGAGATCCCTCTTTGAAACTGGTAAGGCTAGTTCCTAGTTTCGAAGCGGTTGGTTAAGGTTACCTCTAATAAATTTCTTCTTACCTCACAACAACCTCTAGGAATTTACAGAGTGATAACATAAATGGTAACCATACCAGGGAAGAACTAAACAAACTTTCCACCCCTTGTTTTCTTTTCCCTAGAACAAAGACAACTTTATTTCTGTAAGAAACACAAACCTTAAATTTTATCTAGAAATAATATTAAGAGGTTTTTGAAGTTTGTATATAAATAGTTAAAATCTCCAAAGGAGGAATAAAATCAACAGTTCTGGCTCCCAAAAGAATTTCTACCAGATCTCATCCTGACCCAGAACCTGCAATAGTAATAGATAACCCTGAAAGACTACTCAGGGAGAAAAATATTGCAGAAATTTCGAGGATTAACAACCCACTTCCAAGGTCTTTTTCCATCCCAGAAAATTTAGTTGTTCTTCCAGACCTTGAGCCTGAAATACCCTTTCGAACAAGTCTTTTTAGGACAAAATCCAATAGTTTTGTCAGTAAAACGGTCTTAGACCAAACCGTTTTTCATCCCAGGACCCCTGAGATACTTTCTCCTAGAGCTAAAGTGGATCAACGTTTTCACCCCGAGACTGATAAGCTCGAAGACCTAGTCACAAATATTGGTCAAGCCCTAGACAAACTTCATCTTCAACAGTTCATCGAACTTCCTACTTTAACTATTGCTGCAGTTTCTGCTAAAACTAAACCAGGTCACTCCAATCCTCCAAGCCTGTCGTCTTCTATATATTTAGGCATTACCTCTCCTATCACACAGGTTGTTGTTCAGTCTCCTCCACCAATCATGGCGGCAAGATATGCTCCAATTGTATTGGTTGCTCCTTTACATGAGATGCCCCAAGATTATCAAACTAGACTCCCACAGTTTGATAATACTGGTCCCTTGAATGCACAAAAACATGTTGACAAAATGAACGATTACTTAGTCCTACAGGAAGTAGATGAAGTTGATGTGCAGATGATATTATTTGCACAAATCATAGCTGGAGAAGTGAAAAAGTGGTTCAAAACTTTACGTGCTGCTACCATTACTGATATTGTTGGCTTTCATCAGACTTTCCTTGACCGGTGGGAGGTAAAGAAAAATCCTCTCCAAATTCTCTCAGAGTATGAGAACATCAGAAGGAACCAAGGAGAGACATTCTAGGATTACTGCACTCATTTCAACAATCTATACAATGCTATCCCAACTGAAATCAAGCCACCACAAGGTTTGGCATTAATAAAGTTCCCTGATGGTTTTGACGCTGACATGTCATATCAATTAAGGGAAATAAATGCAACAACTTTGGAAGACATGCAAAGAAGTGTTGTCAGTGTAGAAGTAAATATTTTGGCCAGAAGGGCCAGGCAGAGAACATAAAAGAGGGTCACCATCAAAGAAGAACCTTCTACTTCCTCATCAGATGCGAAATTAGATTCTCTCGCCAGCTATGGAGAAAACGATGGAGAGACTCACCATAACTGAAAGGAACCCACCTAGGGAGAAACAAACTTCCCCTCAAATTAGAAACCCAAACTTTAGAAGAAATCCACCTCAGATTAGACAGAGAGATCCTAGAGATCAACTGGAACAAAGGGGATCTGATCAACAGATTAGACCACCTCTCTAGGAAAGCTACGTTGATGACGGGGAAGATGTAATTGAGGAATGCGATGATACTCATATAAATATAATGGGTGATCATGATCATGATCATGAACCTATTTTCCTCACCCAGGAAGAACATGAAATCTTTCTCCTTTCACAAACATAGGTAAATGAGGAAGATGAGAAAACAGAACAACAAGCCTTTGAGAATGATATAATGGAGGTTCACAGGCAGTATAACTTGAGGAGTAAGAAGACTAACGAGAATTCTCCGAAGAAGGTTGCTGAAATCAAGAAAACCTCAGAAAACCTTCCCAGGAAATCCCCTGGGGGGAATGACATTGAATCCCCTGCGCACAAAACTCCAGAAGTTATTAAGAGAACAAGTCGGATAGAAGTTTCATCAACCATTCAAACAGGTGAACCTACCCACAAAGTTTCTATCAATAAATCAGAAGTACAGAGTTTAAACAAAACCACCTCTCCTTTCATCCTTGAAGGGGAACTAGCAAAATTGAAGATTCCCATTCCCCTCTCCGATATGATGAATAAGAATGCTTACAGGTCTCAGGTGATAAAAGATCTAAGCATCGAACCCGATATAGGTCCCAAATCCTTGAATGTTGGATCTGTACACCACTCTGACATAGTAAACCTTGTCGATGATCGACCTAAGCTCATGTTTGGTCCTAAAGTTGATGATCAAACTGATAATGGGGCCGTGGCCTCTTTTTACATCAGCCTAAATATCCACGATCTAATATTACACAACGCTATGCTGGATTCGGGTGCCTCTTACAACCTAATGCCCAAAGCCGTGATGGAAAAGTTGGGACTAAAGGTCACCAGACCCTACAAAGATTTGCATTCTTTCGACTCTAGCAAGGTCAAATGTATAGGCCCAATTAAATACTTATGCATCACCTTGGCTCAAATCCCGGTGAAAATTTTGGTGATGGACATCATCGTGGCAGATATTCCCCCCAATTATGGTATGTTTCTATCAAGTTCTAGGGGAGATAAATTGAGAGGAACCCTACAACTAGATATGTCCTATGCCACCATTACAGTTTTCGGTCAATAGAGAAGAATTTACGGGGAGACACTGATGAAGTATATGGTCAGTAGTCAGGAAAAGCCACACAATTACCCACTATATTCCGCACACTCTGACCTAGATTCTTTTATTCTATATAACGACGGTGATCTTGAAGAACAAATCGCACAACTAGAGGATGATGAACCTGATCCAAAGGATGATAAAGCAGTTGTCGAAGTAAGAAAACCCATGATTGAAGAAAATGAGGAATTGCCAGCAGACTTCTGGAGTATGGACTTTGATTGTGTTGTGAGTAAAGAAGGAGCCGAACCTGGAGTGTGGATGCATAACCACAGATCAAAGTACTCCGAGAATCATTCATATAAACTGAACTTCCAATGTACTAACAACATAGCCGAGTATGAGGCTTTAATGCTCAGCCTGAAATTATTGAAACTTGCCCATAGGGTCCATAACTAGTTGGACGAAGTTTCAAAAGGAATATTTAGACAAATTCCTTGAAGAAACCACTACAGGGGCTTTGATGGCTGAGTTGTTCGCCGCCACCATGAGTTCAAAAGAGAAGGTTAAAGATTTCAATCAACGATTCACCACTATCCTAAACAAATTCCAACCCAAAGATAAACCCACTTAGGATTTGCAAATCAAAGTATACGCTAATTCTCTCCCTACTTCCATTTCCATGTTTGTAAAAAGGGTTGTTAAAACTGATATGAAAAGATCTTTTAATACTATGGTTAAGTTTTTAAAACATGAGTTCATTAACCATTTAGGAATTGAAGAAAGAGGAAGAATTAATGATATAAAATGGAAGCCATAATAAGCAATTCAGATCTGAAATTAAGCAAAAATAATCAGCAAACCATAACAACAAAGTTTTTAACGGAGTTCGGCAAGATTGCCTACGTCTCTGACCCTTTGTCTCAGTGGGTGAGGCTTTCTTATTTCTCTTCAATGCTTCAAACGTACATCCAAAAAGTGTCAAATGGATTAAAATATGGTCTAGTTGTGTTATTCTTAACCTTAAGATCCCAACACAACTGACGACATTGAAAACGGTTGAGCGAAGCTCCCGGAATTGGCCCGCAAAGTTCCTCTCCTCAATGGCTTCCCTGCATAAAAATGTCTTTGGCTTCACAATTCTACAACATTTCTCTTGTTTTGAAATTTTTTGGAGTGTCAAAAACCTCTAGTTTATATATATTTTGATTTGGGGGTCGAAATCCGATTCCCCCCTGGGCTCAGATCCCCTTCGCAGGGCCAAAAATCCTCAAAAATCACTAAAAATCAGCTAAAAATCCACTAAAATAAGGTAAAACCCTTTATTTGGCAAAAAAACTGCTTAAGCCCCTAGTTACGGCGTGCTCCCCCCTTCTATGGTCATATTAGGGCCATGTGGCCTAGTGCTAAGGGGCACACCTCCCTTAGCTAGAAAAGGTGCTTAAGTTTAAATTTATGAAAAGTGGGTTTTTTCTCTAAAGTAGTAATTCGCCCTTTGTGGTTAGCTCATTGTGCTTAAGTCATTTGAAGAGGAAGGTCATGTGATCGAATCCCATGGAGTCAAACAATATAAATTTTACCTTTCTAAGGCCTTGACCATGGTGACATGTGGCACCCTTGGATTGGACCATGTGTTAACCCATGGTTGGCCAATATTTTTCCACATGGACTATCAAAACTTTGACACTTGTCATCATGAACCCTTTCCACTTGTCATGAACTAGTGATACCACATTTCATCACCTGATGGATTCCACTTGTGGAATTTATAATCTTCCATGTGTCACATGCTGAATATGCCATGTGTCCCTTGACCAATTGACTATTTACCTGTTTGACCCAAACTTCAGATTGCGATAACTTTTCCATGTGGAGTTTGATTTTCGATCCATTTGCACTACCAGAAATATTATGACAAGCACTTCACAATCATGTCATTTTATTGAGCATTTGAGAAATTTTAGTTTTGAGCCTTTCAAGATCCATTTGGATCACACCTCCCCACTAAGACCTTTTGGTCCTCCAAAAGGATATTATCCAGTCATCAAGTGTGGGATATGCCACCCCACTTGTTATTTGTCTTTAAACTTTGTCCTGTGCACCTGTGTCATCAAGATCAATTGAAAAACAACCATGACAAATGAAAACATATTGTTAGCCACTTGTACTCTTTCACATCTTACTGAAGCCACTACTAATCATGTTGAAAACATTAGTAATGATAACATTAGAAATATGACTGCAAATGAGCTAATATGTGTGTAGTACTTGCATGAAATTATCTTATCTTGAACCAAAGTATCATTGAACTTCCATTCTACAATCATCTCATGTTCATGCTTAAGATCAATTGCTTGATTTGGCACAATTATAGGTGTGTTGCTTGCATAAGATTCCTTCCTTAATTGTTCCATTGTTTGTAGAGATTGATTTGCTTTTAAGTGATGAGCATGTACAACATATTCATTCCCTTCTTTGATTAAGTGATATTGATTCTGTTCCCTGTAGAATATTACTTTGCGGTCATACAAATAAGGACTTCCTAAGACCATTCCACATTCATTGAGTGGCACCACATCACACGTTACCTCATCCACAAACTTTGATGAAATTGCAAAATTTAAAGTGCATTTCTTTGTTATGTGCAATGTATGATTGTTTCTTATCCATTTAAGTGAGTAAGGCTTATGATGCATCTGAGTGTTTAATCCCAATTCTTTAACCACTTCCTTTGAAATCAAGTTAGATTGATATCCACTATCTATCAATGTGTTGACCTTAGTATGCTTCATTATGACCCTTATGTGGAACAATTTACTTCTAGAATCATATCCATCACCAATTTTACTTGTCAAACCAACCACAGTGATTTTAGACTCATCACCTAAATTTGATCCCAAGTCAGTTGGTCGTGTTGTTGCTGTAGCTGTTTGCCTCCCTTTCCTCTCTTTGAACCACTTCGATCTCTTATCGAAATGAAATTCCTAGCAATGGTCATCATCATGCCCTTATTTCTTGCAATGCTTGCAAGAGATATTCTCTTCCCTTGTCACTGAATTTGCTTTCTTGACATTCCCCTTCCTTTTTTCCTTTTTCCCTCTTTTCCTGAAGATGATTCCCTTGATACACTAACTCCAGTTTTCCTTTCTTCAATGTATGTTGCTTGAACATAAACCTCATCAAGATTAGTAGGTGCAAACATAAATATAGTATTACGAATATGTGCAAGTAAACCTCCTATATACTTCATAAGAGTTTCTTGGGTATGTAATGGAATATCCAACATTAATGGCATCTTATGAAATTCATCTGCGTATTCTTGCACTATTTGTCCCTTTCTTAGTTTAATACCTTTCCATTCAATTAAATCCTTCTCTTTGTAACCCAAAGGACAATTTTTTTTTCTAATTTCAGAAACAAAACCTTTCCATGTTGGAAATACATTACCCACCTATTGTGAGCCATTTTTCAACTTTCTTTGCCACCAGATGAGTGATGTTCCTGCAAGTCGAAGCGATGCCAATTTGATTTGATTTGCCTCATCCTTGATTTGTTGCACACTGCAATAAACTTCCATCTATCTGACCCAGTTATCAAGATTCTCTGCATTGACTTCACCATCATAGATGGGTAATTCAAACTTCACATCAAGCTTAAGTAAAGGCATATCATGTTTATGTTTATGGGAATGTTTTCTTGTGGTGGATTTGGAAATTGTACTCGAAGAAGAAGAAGTTGATGGAGAAGAAGGAGGTGAAGGAGGAGGTTTAGGAGGATCCTCTCCTTATTCACTTTTGTCTTTTGAAGATTCACCTAGAATCATTCTCTTCTGCTCCAAGTAATCATCATATAAAACCTTTACCATCTCCGACATGGCGAAGAAGGTCTTTTGAAAATCTATCTCATCATGACAAAGTCCCTCTTCCGATGCCATATTCTCACTTTGAGAAGTTCTGTTTCTCAATCCAATATCAGGATTCTCTTCAACAATATCACCTTCACCACGATTAAGCCTTTCCCTAGTAATCATGCAAACTCAAAAACCAATCGTTAACATGTTCTGATACCACTTCACATCCGAAAAGATCTTTTAAGACTATGGTTAAGTTTTTAAAGAACGAGTTCATTAACCATTTAGGAATTGAAGAAAGAGGAATAATTAATTATATAACATGGAAGCTATAATAAGAAATGCATATCTTAAAGTAAGAACAAATAATCAGCAAACCATAACAACAAATTTGTTAATGGAGTTCGACAAGATTGCCTACGTCTCCGAGCCTTTGTCTCAGTGGGTGAGGCTTTCTTATTTCTCTTGAATGCTTCAAAAGTATATCAGAAAAGTGTCAAATGGATTGCAATCTGGTCTGGATGTGTTTGAATCAACATTAAGAACCCAACACAACTGATGACACTGAAAATGGTTGAGCGAAGCTCCCAGAATTGGCCCGCAAAGTTCCTCTCCTCAATGGCTTCCTTGCATAAAAATGTCTTTGGCTTCACAATTCTACAAAATTTCTCTTGTTCTGAACTTGTTTGGATGTCAAAAACCTTTGTTTTATATATATTCTGAGTTGGGGGTCGAAATCCAATTTCCCCCCAACTTTCTGGCCTCAGATTGGGCTGAGATCCACTTGAGAGGGCAAAAAATCCTCAAAAATCACTAAAAATCAGATAAAAATCCACTAAAATAAGGTCAAAACCCAAAATTTGGCAAAAAATATGCTTAAGCCCCCAGTTAGGTCATGGCCCCCTCTTTTGTGGTCATATGAGGGCCACATGGCCTAGTGCTAAGGGGCACACCTCCCGTAGCTAGAAAAGGTGCTTAAGTTTAAATTTATGAAAAGTGGGTTATTTTCTCTAAAGTAGTAATTCACCCTTTGTGGTTAGCTCATTGTGCTTAAGTCATTTGAAGAGGCAGTTCATGGGATTGAATACCATGGAGTCCAACAATATGAATTTGACCTTTTTAAGGCCTAGACCATGATGACATGTGGAACCCTTGGATTGGACCATGTGTCAACCCATGGTTGGCCAATCTTTTGCCACATGGACTATCAAAACTTTGACACTCGTCATCATGAACCCTTGCCACTTGTCATGACCAAGTGATACCACATGTCATCACCTAATGGCTTCCACTTGTCGAATTTAGAATATTCCATGTGTCACATGTTGGATATGCCACGTGTCCCTTGACCAGTTGACTTTTTACCTGTTTGACCCAAACTTCTGATTGTGATAATGTTTTCATACAAACTCTGTTTTTCGATCCGTTTGCGCCACCAGAAATATTTCAATGAGCACTTCGCAATAATTTCATTTTATTGAGCATATGAGAAATTTTATTTTTGAGCCTTTCAAGATCAATTTGGATAAAAAACGACCCTAGCTGAGAATTTCGAGGAAGCCAAAACAATTGAATTCCAAATGAAGGGATGTAAAGAAGGTCAAGTCTCACTAGTTAAGAAAGAAGCACAAACTACACCCAAGAGAGGACTCTTGTTGACCAGATCCCCAGGGAAACAAACAGAACAAGGTCCCGAAAAGGGAAGTGGAGACATAGAAGACCTACAACGGATGATAAAGAAGTTTTCAAATGAAATCATAGACATGAAAAGAAGTGCAGGGGAAGGAAACCAAGGCCAAAGGACCTATAAACCCTTTTTTAAAAGAAATACACCATTCAAAGAAATTTAACCTCCCCTATCCAACCTAAACATCGAACTGGTAAATGTGGCATCCAACTCTTTATGTAACTATCACCAAGAGAAACATTCTAAAAGAGACTGTCCACAATGGGTGCATGCCATGAACTTGATGGCAACCGGTTCCTAGACGAAGTTTACCTTACTGAACAATCAAGCGACTTAGTGATGAATATTGTTGATTGGGAAGAAGTTGACCCACCAGAAGAAACAACCATGCTGCTATGGGACCCTGACCTACCGATGATATATTTGAGGTTCAAGAACCACCCGTAGAAGTATTGGCTGTGCAAATGTGAAGTAGGGGTCAGCCGGTCTCAAACGAACTTACTGCTGCCCAAAATTCAAGAGAAACAAAAATGTTCGATCATCTGAAAGAATCTTTTGTCTCCCAAAGAAATCCTACACGAGAATCACCGAAGCTAGACTACATCATAGTAGAAGATTTAAAAAAATTGAAGGCAAATATATCGATCATGGACATGTGTAGAATTCCCTAGCAACAAGACTTTCTGTTACAAGCCTTGATGTCAATAGAAACTCCTATAACAACCACTGACCAAGGAGAAAATCCATCCCTCACAGATCCAAAAAAATAAACCAACTGTAAACGCTTGATCTGAAGATAAAAAGGGAAATCCTTTTGTCCCACCGTTCCTCTTGACATTTGAAGTCTTCAACATAAACCTCCATAATTGTTTGGTTGACTCAGGGGCATCATCTAATGTCATGCCATTATTTATCTACAAGAAATTAAACACAATCCCTATTCAAAGTGATAAACATGTTATACAACTGGATAGAACCCAAGTGAAAGTTATGGGAGAACTCAAGGATGTCATGATTAGAATGGCAACACACCCAAAAATTGTTCAAGTAATTGACATAATTATAGTCGATATACCAAAAGCTTATGGACTGCTACTTAGTCGAGATTGGTCCAAGAAGTTGAATGGATACTTTAGCAAAGACTGGGCTCACCTTTGGTTTCCATTAAAGGGACACACGCACATGATTAGGATTGATAGGGAAAAGTATCTCAAACATACTGTCACCGATTTGGAAGCCCTTAACGAATCCTCTTTAGCAGATTTTCCCGTTCTAGGAAACTATTCCTTTGACTCTGATTTTGTTAATTTCTCCCATCTCTCATTTGTTGTTCCTCTTACTCAAAACTATGAAATGAATTTTCAAGAAAATGTACCGACGACGATGGAAGAAACTCTCTTCTGTCAAGAACCTTTGTTGAAAACCACAGAGAAAATAGGTGGTGAGGAGGAAATTTGTAGGCAAGGAGAAGTGTATGGTTTTCACTCACAAGTTTGGAACTTGTATTTTGATGGATCTAAATCACAAGAAGGGTAAGGAGAAAGGTGTATCCTTACTGATCCAACAGGGAAACAAAATTTCTTGTCCTGCAGATTAGAAATTGAATGCACTAATAACATCAATGAGTATGAAGTTTTAGTGCAAGGGCTAAAGAAGGCCATAGACTTAAACGTTAAAAAACTAAAGGTTTTCAGAGAATCTGAAATCATCATTAGGCAAGTAAGGAACACTATACACTACAACTCAACCCACCTGAGGAATTATCAACAGGGAGTGCACAGACTAGTGGAACATTTTGAAGCCTTCAACATTACAGTGATCCCTAGAGAAAATAATAATCTTATTGATTCCCTGGACACTGCTACCTCAAGGCTATCCCCTTTCGAAGAATATGAAGCCTCCCAGTTCACTATGGAGATACTATACAAGACATTAGTGCCCAACAATATCTCTAATTGGAAGGTCTTTGAAGGAGATGAACAGATCATAAAAATTTTAACCAATCAGGAAAATTTTAAAGATCTGGCTATTCACGATGAAATATTTCAGGAGCAACTAGTAGAAACTGATCCCCATGAATAAAGAGCTAAAACAGATCAATCGATTGACAAACCAAGGTTTCACATGATACCAAAAGGGGTAGCCAATTTAGAAAACCTCTTTGACTTGAAGGAAATATTTAAAGGGTCAAAAAACACAAAGACAGGGAGCTCTTGTCCCATGTACAAGACTGTAAACCTAGGAACCCTGGAAAACCCTAAAAATATAAATCTAGGCAAGATAGTGTCTAGAGAAGAAAGGAAGGCCTATCTCAAACTTTTCAGAGAATATCAAGATGTTTTTGCATGGTCCTACCGAGATTTGAAGACTTATGATACTTGTATCATTCAACACACAATCTCATTTAAACCTGGAGTAAAACCCTTCCAACAAAATCTCTACAAGTACCACCCATCTCTGGAACCCCTCATGTGTCAGGAGTTAAAGAAATTACTAGATGATAAAATTATCTTTCAGGTTAGACACTCAGCCTGGGTAGAAAATTTGGTTCCTCTTAGAAAAAAGTCTAGGGAGATCCGTATGTGTGTGGATTTCAGAAACCTCAACAGAGCATCTGAAAAGGACAATTACCCAGTCCCACCGATGGAGAAACTCTTGCAGACCGTGTCTAGTTATGAGGTGTTTTCCCTTCTGGACGTTTTTTCAGGTCATAACCAAGTTCTAATATCAGAGGTAGACTGATCGAAGACTACCTTTCGAACCAAGTGGGGAACCTTTTCTTATAAATGCATGCCTTTGGGTTAATCAATGCAGGGGAAACCTTCCAAAGGACCATGGATGCAACTTTTTTGGGACTAATCAACAAGTGTGTAGTAGTTTATCTGGACAACGTGACTATGTATTCAAAGAATAGGGAAGATCACATCCAAAACCTAACCCATATTTTTGAGAGATGTAGGAAATACGATATATCTTTAAACCCTAAAAAATATATCTTTGGTGTCGAGGAAGGGAAACTACTGGTTCATATTATATCTCAAGCAGGAATTCGTATAGACCCAAAATGAATTAGGGCAATAGCTCAGTTTCCCTTACCCTAAAAAAAAAGTGATATGCAATCCTTCTTTGGGAAAATCAATTTTGTGAGGAAGTTCACCCCCGATTTTTCTAAAACTATCAAACCCTTACAAAAAATTATTCGCAAAGATGTTGAATTTAAATGGGATAATGAATGAAAAGGCGCTTTTAGCAATATTAAGACTGCAATATCTCAAGCTCTAGTGTTGCGAAGTCCCGACTTTAGAAGATATTTTTTCCTCTATACTTTTTCCTTCGACCAATCGTTAGCTGCAGTATTGACTCAAAAGGATGATAACAACAATGAGGCGTCGGTCTCATTTATGAGTACCAATCTCCAAGGGGCCGAACTAAATTACCCTACTATAGAAAACATTCTTATGTGGTGTACAAGGCAGTAAAACATTTCAGATCTTATATCCTAAAAACCCACACCAAAGTCATTGTGCCTCATCCTGCAGTCCGATCCCTATTCACTCAATAGGAGATGGGGGAAATAAGAGGAAATTGGATGGTAGTAGTCTAAGAATTTGATCTAGATATAAAACCTGCCAAACTGGTTAAATGACAACGATTGTGTAAACTAGACGTGGAATCCCAGGACCAAGTAAATAAAGACCCCGGGTGGGAGAATGAATTGACATTATGGTGTAGTGAAGATTTATATGTTTCCCAAGGGTAGGAGTCTTGGTATGGGAAACTAACTTATCTCCTCCATCATGGGACTTGCCCAGAAAACCTAAACCCTAAGGAAAGGAGAGCTCTCAAACTAAAATCGGCACAATACCGCCTCATAAATTCAATGTTCTTCCATGTTAATTATGAAGGGGTACTCTTACGATGTCTTCAACGTGAGGACACAGAAAAGGTTATGAAGGAGCTCCATGATGGTCCTACGGGTGGACACTTCACAAGGAATACCACTTCTCACAAGATACCGAGAGCCGACTATTATTGGCCTACTCTGTTTAGAGATTCTCACACATACGCTAGAAACTGTAAAACTTGTCAAATGAGCGTGGGGAGGGAAAAAAGAGCAGTTGTCCCACTCCAACCCATGGCTATATCCAAACCTTTTGAGAAATGGGGGTTATATGTCATAGGATAAATTACACTGAGTTCTTCAAAACAACATAAATACATACTAACTTCCAAAGACTATTTCACAAAATGGACAGAGGTCGTCCCTTTGATTCATGTAAATGAAAAGGTGGTAATCCAATTCATAGAACAAAAACTAATCATAAGGTCTGGTATGCCTTCTGTTCTTGTTTTTGATAATTCCACTTACTTTTCTTCCACCCTATTAACATATTTTTCTCTAGAAAAAGGAATCATAATCAAATACTCTGCAAACTACTATCCATAGGGGAATGGAGTGGCAAAATCAACCAATAAGAACCTAGTGAGGATATTAAAGAAAATAGTTGCAGACAACCAGAGGAATTGGCATAGTTCACTTCATAATTACTTATGGTCCAATAGATTAACACCCAAAGAAGCTATAGGGAATTCCCCATACTTTCTGGTATACAGAAAAGAGGCCATTCTCCCGAATGGGCTATATCTTCCATCTCTTCAGCTTGCTCATGGTTCTAGAGGATGAACCTCATCGGTTATTCAACAAAGAATTGATACCCTCATCATGATGGAAGAATAAAGGGAGAAATAAAAATCAAAGTTCATTTCTCATCAGCAGATAGTTAAAAGGTGGTTTGACAAGCATAAGTCCAAAGAGAAGAATTTTGAAGTAGGGGACTTAGTCCTAAAATGGGACAGAGCGAATGAGCTGAAGGGAAAACATTCGAAGTTTCAGAATATATGGTTCATACCTTTTCAGCTAGCTAATAAACTTGGGGCAGGCACGTATCGGTTGCAAAATATGAGGGGGGAGCCTAACATCCTCCCAGTGAATGGCCAAGCCCTAAAACAATATTTTTGTTAAAAACAAAATGTGTTTATTTTCATGTTATTTTATTTCTTATGCTAATCGCGGAGCCATTTATTTTTGTTTTTATTTTCTTTTTGTCATGTTGTTTTCACTTTGAAGTTGTGTTTCGCAAGGAATCGATTGACCTTAATCAATATGGTGTAGAAAACTCTGTTCCTGTCTCATGCTTACATACAAACACAAGAAAAATTGGGTGAATTGTTGTTGTCTTAAAGGAATTTTGTATCTGAACTTTGCAAATAAAAAACCTTAGCAATTGATGAAGTGTCCACCTGGTGGTCTGGTAAAAACCTAAAGGGAAAGATTGTAATATGGAAAGGACCACATGCTCCTCAAAACAGAGCTATCAAAATTTAATCTTAACCATCTCATTTTGCAGATAACATACATCCTCCTCTCCCACTCGCTCAGGGAATTCTACAGAAATAAATCAATTATATCAAATGTTTTCAAAGTAGGAGAGGGTATGAAAATAACTCCGTCGGGGATATGGATGCTCGCTGGCAGCGGAGCAAGGTCTGTGACATCGGGGTGACTTCGTCAAGGCTATGGACGCTTGTTGGCAGTGAAGCAACAATGCGACAAGTGAATGTTGATAACTAAAGGCCTAGTGCTAGTGAATTCTTTACTCGACTCTTGTCAAAAGGGAGCATGGGTCATGGTTAAAAGGAACGAAGGTGGGACAAAGTTTGAAACCCCATAGGCAGGCCCAAATTCTCCAACCAGGGGAATTGCAAACGCAAGGATAGAAGAGACTCTATTAAAAACAAACCAGTCAAGCTCTTAACCAGCTTCTGCATCAGCTAAGCCCAGGAATGGATTAGAGATTCTTCTTTTTCCTATCAAGTCTCCATTTGTTGAGAACACAACACACCCTAAAATCCTTATGAAATTTTGTCACATTGGGTACCACTTATTTTCTACACTGTCTGAATTGATTTCACTTTAGGAAATTATTTATATTTGTGTTGTTTTCATGACTCTTATCGTCAATTCAGGTTTGTTTGAACTTGTTAACCCTGTGTATAAAAGAACTTAAAACCTGAATTGAGAATCGATAGCTAACACCACACCTAACGCGCTCAGGTTTGACGTCAGAAAAAATTCAAGCAAGTAAAGGAACCACAGAGTTATAATAGTCGTCGAGCACCGATCCTCGATCGATGTCGACAAAAGGTGGGTTTGGTTTGTGTAATTCATTCGCACAAGGTTTCAAGAGATAGTTGATCCCCTTAGGAAATCGACAAAATGCGGGAAGGATAAATATTGAAAAATAATGTAAAGAAATCACCGATAGCCGATGACTAATGTGTTTTATCGAGGTCGAGGAAATATAGAAAAATTAAAACAATCATTTTTTTTTCGCGACAAAGCATATCGTCGATCACCGAACCCCAATGTGTTTTCAGTAATAGTACCTTTTCGAGAGAGTCGATCCGAGAGCACTTGGGTAGGTTGATCGTCGATCACCGATCCTTGATACTTTTCGGCATCAGCAAGATAGGATTGGGTTTTAGAATGTATAGCTTAAAGAAGGTCCTGATTCCGATTAACACGAGAAAATGAAGTCACTGGTCTCGAGTGCCACGTGTCTTTACCACGTAAGGGGGTTGTACAACCTAGTTTCATCTTGAGTCATTTTTTATGTTCCCTGGGTCCCAGTCATACCTCATAGTCATCTTTTCCACGACAGCTCCGTATGGCAAGTTTGATCGACGTCATAAATTTTGCAAGAGAGATATCAACTAAAATGTTTGAAGCACAACCTCGACCCCTGATCCACCAAAAAAACTAGCGATACAATGGGATGTTTGCGGTGTAAGATACGATTGGATTTGGACATTTAATAGACCAGTTAATGTTGATCCCACATTTGTTTATACCTCATTCGTCGATTAGACAAAAAAAATTTGAAATTACCGATAGTCCACATTACCACCCGCCCCCACGCCGTCAACCCATGATGAATTTGAGTTTAAACATCTTTGAAGATATGGCGGTAGATTTAAAGAAATTACACTCAAGACCTGAATTGAATGGTTGATGCAACAAGGTAATTTCATTCGTGTTTAAATCTCTAGAATGGTTTTGGACGAATTCATTTTGTGCACAATTTGAACTACAGTGTATCCGAAGGAGAAAAGAAAACATCTCAAGATTGTACCAACCCTCTGATTATCAAAACCAAGTTTAACAAGATGCATAGGTATGTATTCAAGTTTTTTAATTCATTGACCTTAATATATGAATCTGGTTTTCTTGCACAATCTCTAAACTATGTTATAGATGCAGGAAAGATGCCACCAAGAAAGCTAACTACCAGACGCTCATCGAGATCCCCCAAGATGAAAGAAGATAAAATATGAAAAGGTTCTTCTCTAGGGACCATGAGGTAGTTGGAGTACAGTCCCAAGGTGGAGTCTGTCATTAAAACAACAACAAAGAAAGCTTTTGTCCAGCCTCCAGCCTTTGGTGATACAGAGGCAAGCACCAGATCCAAAGTAATGCTCCCACATTGGGGGGATCTCTTCAACATAATTAGACGAGAATAATACCCAGAGTAGATCCCTCACAATGACCTAGACGTAAGGGAGCTTGATGACCAGGTGTTCTCGAAAATCTGACGATCATATTTACAGAACCCAAGTTTTCCCCTGCATAGAGGTTCTGAAATGGCTCATTGACCATACAGACATGCATAAATTCTTGATCAACGATTAGAATGGAGGATGTGTCAGAGTTTTCCTCCAAAAAAAAGTCCAGAAATAATACAAGCTTAGGGACCTATAGGAGGGGCTCAACACAGACTTCGTGGTGAAGTTCTATGAATTCCATGACACCAGCTGGTTGATGGCCTCATGGTGGAAGGAGGAAAATAATTTCACTAACCGAAGAAATTTTTGGTATGGAAGGATCAACCTGAGGGAGCCATACATCTATTTGATGCCTCTCATCTGTCAGCTATATGGAGAGAAGGAATGCTCCAAGTTTTCAGAAGCATGGATGCCACTGGCATTCAGAATGGTGATCTCCGGGAGAAGCTTCAATTGGGGAGTGACAATATCAAAACAATTAAGCATATGTATAGAGTAGGCTTAAACACCGAAAAAAGGGGAGGCACCCACTTTCTACATGGCCTCGTACCTGCTCGATGTCATGTGCGCAAGGAATGTCTTCGCCGACATGAATTTAACATGGCATGTTGTTGAGCTCTCAGTCCACGTCTACTTCAACATACTATGGGAGAACAGGTACAATAAATATTATGCGCTCATCTGCGATGAATTCATCGCCCATATTCATTTTATTATTTTTAATAAGGAACACCCAATATTATCTGCATCAGCCAAGAAAATGATAGCAAAGGTAAGCCATTGGTATCTAGATGAATGCTCAAGCTACCTCAAGGGGTTCGGGGCCATCAAAGCACCACATCTCCTACCCGCTCATGTCTGAGACTGGATTGTTGTGGGAGAAATATGCTATCATACTATCCTGTAGGGCTACAATGCCACATTAGTCAAGGACAAGAAACGAGTTTTCATACCCTACGGTTTCCATGTGAGGTTCTATCTGGTGAAGGATACTGCTCAAGCCAAACAAGAAGGACTTATCCAATTGGAATTTAGGTTCCTGACGGGTTGATTCCATAGGCACGACCCTAAAGGGCCTAGTCCTACAACATGCTTCACAAGTATCATCATGTTGGTCATATGCCCATGATAAATTTGAGGACGAATATTCATAGAGTGCGCCTAGGACTAGGACGAGGTGGTACAATGAATGGCCAAACCAAATATGACCAGGTTCAAGGCCATGAGAATGGATGAACAGGTGGAAACGATAGAGAAGTCATCCCAAGAGGCCCTCAGAGCCAGGGGAGAAATCAGAGTGACAGAGACAATAGAGGCACAAAGAAGGGGATTGCTCTTCCTATAAGGGGAACATAGGATCATTGATCAATTGAAAAGTGACCCTGATCTGATAGAAATGAGGAGGATCCTAGTTGATGATTCAATCGAAAGTTGAGGATAACCATATGGCACAAATTCGATGCAGCTTGGAGAAATCACTTGGTCAAAAAACCTTGAAGTTCCACCACCAAATCTCGGATCACCAAGGGAAACTTCGACCTAACCTGATATAGCAAGGACAATAGGGAGAAAAAGTGTACCATATCCCCTGTTCGATTTAATAACCATATACAATGATGAGGAGAGTTCATAGGTGTCCTTGGTCACTCTAGTGCAAATTACAAAGGAGAGAGAGGCTGAGAAAGCATCCACCCTGGGTCCCGATGCTCCAGTTCAAAGCCATCCACAGAGCGAGCATGAGGTATAAAGTTCCTTAGACACTGAGCCACTCGACATACCAGGAACCCCAATGGACAGCTCGAGGGATGAGCTAGGATTAGGCAGACAAGAAGAATAAATTCCACAATAGGAAATCGACATTTCAATAGTCGATTACCAAGTAAGTATTGAACCTACCCCTGGTTCCTCAGTTTTTGTCGATACCTTACCACCTGATGAGAAACAACCAGAGGTCGAGCCATCAAGACATACAAAAGAGTTTCAGGAACCCAACCTTGAATATATCTACACAGTCGGGAGCCTGGGAAATACTCTTACTTGGGGAGAAAAAAAAATCCCCGAACCTGTTGATGAGGTCATTGATATACAAGAAATTTCCTACAACCAAAAGAGGAAATCTATCATGAAGAGAACCACAAAGAAGAGGAGGCTTACGGTGGAAAATTCAATCCTCATCACTATAGAAGATAAATTGATCATCACATAGCATGCCAAGATGCATGAGCTTATTGGTGTAGGGATGGTGATCACAGATGCCACCATGGATAGAGAAAGGAAAGATGATGAGAATTTGGTCGTTGCGCTAAAGGAGTTGGAACATCTATGCCATTTGGAGAAATATTATCAGGACTCGACACAACCCACGGTGTTTTTGAGAAGTGAGTTCCAAGATACCTATATCAAATTCACGAGTGAATGACACCTTTTCACTGCAGGGATAGCCGACTTCCAAGAAGACACCCTTATGGCTCTAGAAACTTGCAAATAGTGGAAATAATTGACTACATCATCATGGTTAAAAAGAGTCGAGACGTCAAAGAGCACAACATTCGGGTGTTGAGGGATAGTAGCATAAATAGGATAAGGAAAGTGGATGAATATTGGGTGAAAATGGCCCAATAAACTCAGTGGGAGATTCAAGAAAAAATGGCCGATTGCGAAATAAGCTGGTTCAATATTAATCGAGAGATGAAAGACATTGGTCTCCCAGAATTCGGCTCACCCAAGGAATTTTTCAACTTGCATGACATAGTCAAACAACATGTAGAACAAGACTCAGCATGGACTATAGAGATAACAAAGGTGGAGAACATGGCACCAGGACAAGTAGAATAGTTCATGGAGCACCCGATCAAGGCTCGAACAATATTACAACAGTTAAGCGTAAAAATAGTCAAGTATCGAGAATGAGCAGTAGAAGTAAAGGAGATCCACTCAGCCCCGATGGACCAACATGCAAACACATGCGAGGAACTCTTCATCAAGTGGTCAAAGTATGAGAAGATTCATCCACTTTAGTGAAACCATTCGATGACTCTTAGAAGACAAAAATATGGAAGCGCCATGTGGCGATGTTTTTTTTTACTTAGCTTGCACTTTCGACAGTTATTTTTAGTTAATGATTTGTTATAAATAGGAGCATTGACCTTTTAGAGGAGGTCGATGGTTTTGGCAAAGACCCTCATTTTTGGAATTGTAAAGAACTATTTCAGAACTACATTAATTGAGAAGTCTTGTTTAGGACCAAAGACAAACTTCTGTTTTTTCATCAAAGGTGCGTGTGATTGGATCTAATGAGGAATTCCTTTCGACTTTATCTCATGAATGGATGTTGTAATGAGCAAGAGTTTATGAATCTATTGATAAATTAGTTGATTCAATATTTTTATTGTTCTTGTCTCTAATGGTGGAAAGAAAATCGTTCTGTTAGTGTGTTATTAGTGATTAGAGCTAAGGAAACTAATTTTCTTGCCATCGTTTTATTTCATGTATGTTTTATTTCGATAAATGTATCTCATTCAATAATTGAAATACCAACAAGCTGATTTATTAGTACTAGGCTTGTCACAAGTGTGAAAATATTTGTCTGCATGCTTGAGCACAAGGGTTATCCGAAGCTCAACCTTCTTCAGTAGTTAATATTTTCCCTTTTACCCAGTTGGTTTATACCAACACCCATATTTTATTAGACCCATCAAATAAGAGAAAATACAAAAAGATAGCGTTTAAACTAAAGGAGGAATTTTCATAAGAAGATATCGTGTCAATCATTACGTAAATCCCATCGATTATTCGGTCGGATCGATAGATCCAGAGAACCATTCCACTATCAAATGTTTCAGAGTCTAATTGGGCCTCGGTGGTGGTTTTGTTTCCTGTCGTTGAGTTCAAGGGATTTAGGACCCCTGAACACATCTCTCTATACCCTTATCTCTCTCCAAACACTCTCTCTCTTTCATTCACTCTCTCTCACTCTCCCTCTCTCTCCTCCCTCTACACTCTCTCCCCCTCTCTCTCCCTCCATCTATTTCTCTCCCTTATCCCTCTCTCTTTCCTACCCTCCCAATATCTCTCCTTCTCTCTCTGTTGGAGTAGGCTATTTTGGGGTAAATCATAGCAATTTTGGAGGATAGTTGGAGTTGGTGCCAGGAAATGAGGAAAAGAAACATGATAGAAGATAGAGAAAGCAACGTGTTGGGAAATAAGGAGAAGAAGTGAAGAGTTAAAGAAAGGAATGAAGACCAACCGCATGCAGGAATTTATTATGTGGAAAAACCTAGTATACTAGGGTTAGGGTTTTGGTTATGATGTAATGGGTTTTTACCCACTATTTGTACTATAAATATGATGTATGAGGTAGATAGGAGTGGTTGTTTTCATATTATGAGAATTTAGTTTTGAGTTTTGAATAGGTTTTGAGTCATAGACACTAGTTTTGGTCGAGAGCTGTGGATCTCATATGGAGTCATTTTTTTAGATGTATGGATTGTAATTGAGGGCCAGGTCACAATTTGTAGAGCTTGGTGCAAAACTAGTCAACCTCACAGAGTATCACCAAACTTATGATGTAATGCATGCAACACACTATTTTGACGAAGGTGAATAAAGAAGACAAATGTTTGTGGACATATCCTAGGGGGGTGAACCATGGTAACACCTGTGTCATTGTGTGGAATGTGTCTCTTTTATGTGTTGCAATGTTTACTATGATGAATGAATGGATAATTGAATGAAATTGTTAAAATTTGTTTACAATGCGCAATAGAATAATGATGATATTTTGTATAGAATGAATGGTAAAGGTTAAATAAATGGTAGATCTAATGAATGTTTAAGTAGAAGAGTAGTAGGCCTAACATCCCCATGAGCACCATCCCTTCCATGACTGCAAACATTTGGTTTCTGCAATCACCCATAAGCCATATCAGGTGAGACTGCATTGTGCACAATATGCACAGTTTTTGGTTCTGGTCTCCAGAAGGGCTCATGGTTTCTAGGGTTTTGTTGGAGAACTAAGGTAGAATATGGGTTTTCCCATACATCCAACAAATGGTTTTGTTGCTGGATGGAACTCAGAAGAACAACCTGGAAGGGACTTGATGAGAATTACAGTGAAGAAAATGCAGTGGTAGAAAGGGATGTTTAGGCCATGGAATCCTACTAAGGAGGAGATTTAAAGATGGTTAGAGACAAATAAGCTCGATTTTTCATAGAAAGATAACATAAGTTCCAAGTATACACCGCACCAATATATGGAGAGGTATGTTTTTATTGATTTGCATGAGGCATTTTTCTTTTATTTTACATAATTGTTGCAAGAGTGGATATTGAGGTTGAAGGATACTCATCCCACTAACTAGATCAGAACATTAGAGTGGAATATTGAGAAAATTGCGAGGTTGGAAAGGGTTAATAATAAATTCATGCGCATAGTGGATTTTTGGTTAGAAAATATTATTTCAAGGTTTATTACTGAGTTTGCAGTAGATACAATGAATTCATGCACTACTGCGGAGAAGGAGTTATTGAAGGGACCCATAGTAAGGTACATTAGGTCTCTCTACATGTCGATCAAGATCTTATTGCATGATAATGGCATGATGATAATGAAGTCATATAGCTAAATCACTCTACGCGCATGGGGGAACTGGGAGAAGAACTAAGGAATATCTGAGATATGTAGAAGGATCTGGAGAGAGGCCAGAAGAAGGAAGCAATGAACCCCATCATGGTGGATGAGGAATATACCAAGGAGATATTGAGTAGAGCGGGATTGATGTGCAACAAATGCCCTTACTGATATAATATCAATAGTAAGAAGAGGGTAGTAGTCGAGCGGGAGGGATTGGATAGTGATGAGGAAGAGGTAGAGGATATTCGTATGACAAGGAATATTGAGGAAATCCTACGTGCCACATATGAGGGGAAAACCAAAGGAAAAGGGTCTAACGCAAAATAAGGATCTCCATTCCAGATCTGAATTAGTGTGGAACCCACAATCCAATGTGCGACTAAGACATATGAAGAAGAAGAACCGGTTAGACAACAAGTTATTAGTGGTAGAAGGATTTTAGTAGGACAAGGGTCCAATGACAATTCAAGTAGAAGTATAATTTCAACAAGTAGTAGTCCATTATCTACACCGTGTGGAGGTGGTAGTAAAAAAAACTTCACAATGGAGGGAAAATATCCAACTATTAGGTTACCTGAGTTCCATGGAGAAGGTTCAGAGGATCGAGAGAAGAATTTGTTTATTTGTGAGAATATTTTGGCAGCTAAGAAGATTACAGATGAAGATACAAAGGTTGTGTAGTTGGAAATCACATTCAGAGACAATGCATTAGACTAGTATATGGATCTCAAAGTAAATAATCCAACGAGAGCACCTACAACTGCCACAGATGTAAAAAAGAAATTAATCAATGAGTTTCAATGACCTAGTTCATAGGATCAGTTCATGAATGAGATGATAGAGATCACATAGAAACTAGGAGAGTCATTTTGCAAGGTGGATCAGAAGTTCAAGAGACTAAGAGGTAAGTTGAAGTATCCTATTATAGATATGTAGCATAGACAATTATTTTTTTAACTCTTTATTGACACACTCGAAGTATCCATTGAGGAAGTAGAAATTCCATGAACAGGTCGAGGTTCTGCAAGAAGCCTTGTAGTTAGAGGAGAATCAATACAAAAATATAGATCTATTTGTGGAAGAGCTGAGAGAATATATGAAGAACTTGACATTTCATTTGAATCAAAATAAAGGAAAGGTGAAGAGGGAATATGTATGGTGTACACTATGTAGAACATAAGGACATCATAAGAATGAGTGTCCAACATTCATGCAATACTTGGGATTAGGTATGCCAAATCCTTTATCTTAAGGAGGACCATGGTGTGAGATATGTAAAATAAATGGACATGATCCCTATCATTGTGCCATGATGCAGAAGTATCAAACAATATCCAATACTACATTTTGTAATTTTTGCAAGTCAGTTGGACATGAAGACAAGGAATGTAGAAATTTGGAGATAATGAAGGAGAGGATTTCAAATACTTATAGGGTACATGATGAACACATGACAGGAAAACCTACACAACAGTTTGTAGCACAACCACAGTATAATAATTCACAATAGTTTCAAGCAAAACCACAGTATAATAAAATGTAGCAGTTTGCAACGCCACCATAGTACAATAATGCGCAGATGAAGTATAATCAGGCACCTCAGTATAATACACTTCTCGGAGAAAACCAAGGTAACATAGAAGGCTTCAGAGGATGAGGTCGTGGAGGAGGAAGAGGACCAGTAGTTTGTCTCAAATTTCAGAAACTGGGACAATATGTAAGAGTGTTGATTATTTGGGTTGTTTGTTACTGATACCAACCCTTGAAGAAAGTCCGGTAGCAAATTTCGGTAGCACAAAGGTTTGGGTAATGGAACCAAGTTTGTTTTATAAATAATGGTATGAGTTTTAATATATTTGAAGGTAAGACTATTATATATTGATAGTACATTTCATGTCATTTCCGGTGGTATGTGGAACATCACATAACTCCTCACGGTTAGAGAGTTATGGCCATGTGAAGTTGGAGAACCCTCATGAGTCATCTAGAAGCCCAAAAAGGTCATAGTAGTCCAAGTGATTGTAAAGAATAAATTATTTAAATAATATAGTGAAGTGATGAGTGTACTACAATTCAAATTGGATACAAAAGAAATTATTTAAATAATAAAGTTAATGGAGAAATCACTAAGTGGAGAAGTGGTTAGAAGTGGGTTAACCCTAAAATAAGGAAAGTGATTTAAGATGGTTAAAAGGTAACCCCTTGAGGAAGCTACATAAAAGTATAAATAAGAGGAAAAGGTATCTCATTTTAATTACACTTGAGCATATTGAATATCTACAAGTGACTGAGGTAACCAAAGGATATCTAAGGCGAATTTCATAGGGAAGGTGAAGTAAGGAAGGCATAAATTCAAGGGAGGATAAATTCTTTTGATAATGCTTTCTAAGGTATGTTATTTACAAGTCATATCACCATTTTCGCAATAATTTTTTTTCTAGAATGATTCAGATCGTGAAATTGGGAGGCCATTGAGGAAACATATCCAAGTAGATGTGATAAAAATTCTAGCTTGTGGGTCATTGCAGTTTTGGAGTTACACTCTGTGGAAAATAGGGTTTATGGCTAGTCCTAAAACTAGTCTAAAACAGGTGTTTCGGGTAGAAACGTCATGAATTCTTCATAACAGATCCAAATTAAGTAAGACTAAATGTATTGGTTAGAGTACAGTCTGTAGTATTCTTTGTACCATTTTTAGATCCATACAACAAATATTCTGTGGGGGGCATTTTCTACAAGTTTTCTCTCTAGAATAATCTAGAATTCAACAAGGTATGCCATTTTTTCTATCACTGCTTTTCTGAGAGGTTCCAAGTAGTGAAACCTGGAGGAATTCCATAAAAGACACTGAATATTATTGTGTAATACTTTCATATCTTAATTCATTACATGTACACATTTATGATTATTTCAAGTTAGGGTTGTTGACTAATCCAAAATTAGTCATGTGAGACTAAAGTAAATTTTGATGAAAATGATAGTCTCTTGTTGTTAAAGTTGAGGAAGGTTTGAAGGTATGTGATCATATACACCATGTCTATTACAGAGTTACAAATCAAATTTGGATGATGAAATTTATGAGGGATTTTGGTTGAGGTACATGTTGGGTACATGGTTGAGACAAGTAGTTGATGAGTTGACACATACATGAAGTGTATAGTTGATGATGTTGGCGCATCTTGATGAGTCATATTTTATGTATATTTGATGCATGATTGATACATATTTGATGCATGGTTGATACACTCATTGATGGTACAGGTTGAGGTACAGGTTGGTGCATGGTTGATGGAATTGTTTATGATACAGGTTGATTACAGGTTGTTTGGTACATGTTGGTACAGGTTGTTTGGTGCAAGTTGATTTGTATAGGTTTACAACAATATATCTCACAGTGATAGTGTGATAGTGGTTCCATCATTCTACTTATATTTTAGGGTGGTTGGATGGGGCAAGGACAGGTGGTTATAGCCACCTTCCAGTTGTTGTTGGAGAACATAGGGGGTTGTAGCCTCCATCTAGTTGTAGCCAGAGAATTGGGGAGTTGGAGATTACCTCAGGTTTTAGCCCGAGAAAATAGGGGGTTGGAGCCTCCTTGCAATTGCATATGGAAAAAAAAGGAAGTTGGTGCTTCCAATGAATGTAATTCTTAAAGACATATAAGAAAAATCATTATGTGGTTTTCTCCTTCTTTGGGTTTCCACGTAAAAACATTGGTGTACTGTGCACGTGTATGATTTCTCATTTGTTCATTGTTTATTTACTCTTCAACTATTGAATGATAATTCTACATTGATATAACACTTGATATTTATGGTTAAAAAGGATTAAATTTATCTATTATTGATTCACCCCCTCTCAGTAATCCAACAATTGGTAGCAGAGCAGGTATGTTAAAAAATTAGTTTAACCACTAAAAGGTAGATCATGAAGAGAAACAACATGTATAAAAACGAAATACCATAGTTTGATGGAAAAAATTATGCATTATGGAGCAGAAGGATGAAAACATATATACAGGCACAAGGATTTGAAATTTGGAAATCGGTAGTAGATGGATACAAAGAACCATCAGTTCCACCAACAAGTGAAAAAGAAATGAAACTCAACCAAAATAATTCCAAATCCACAAATGCACTTCTGAATGGTCTTGGTGAATTTGTATATACCAAAGGTGTACATTGTAAATCCACTGAAGAGATTTGGGAAAAACTTCAAAATATTTATGAAGGAGATTCAAAAGTCAAAACATCAAAGCTTCAAACTTACAGAGGTCAATTCGAACAACTAAAGATAAAGGTAGATGAGAATATTGTAGCCTACTTCTTACGAGTCGATGAAATAGTGAATGAAGTCATAGGATTGGGAGAATAAATTGAAGAATATGTAATTTTTCAAAAGCTACTAATATCCCTTCCTATGAGATTTGATCCTAAGATATCAACAATAGAAGAAAGAGAAGATCTAGACTCAATACACATGGATGAACTTCATGGAATCTTCACAGCATATGAAATGAGAACTGAATAGGAAAATCCAGATATAAAAGAAGCATATTTCAAAGAATCCAAAAGGTCAAAGAAAAAGGGAAAGAAGACGGAACATAGCAGCAACAGTGACTTCTTAGAAGATGATAAAGAAGAAGTGGCCAACTTTGTCAAAAGATTGAATAAGGGAACCAATGGAAGATATAAAGGTAATCTTCCATTGATTTGTTTTAATTGTGATGGTATTGGTCATTTTGCTAAAAAATGTCCTCATAAAAAAATTAGGAGGAATGATGAATATTACTCAAATAGAAAACAAACATATAAAGGAAAAATAACCAAAAATAAAGCTTTCAAGAAAATCTTATGCACCAAAGAAGACATCTCCTCATCAGATGAAGATGAAGTCAATGACAGTGAGACAGAAAGAGTTCTATTCATGGAACTAGAATATTTTGATAAAGAAGACAACGAAGAAGAATATGAAGAGGCAGGAGATGACTATTGAGAAGAATTGTTGAGTGCCATAGAAGTTATAAGAAGAGAAAAGAAGAAAAACAAGAAGCTACAAGCAGAACTAGACAAGAAAGAAGACACTCGAGAACTAGAACAAATGATCATGAAATTGAAGGTTCAAATAGAAGAAGATGAAAGAATTGAAGAAGCACTCAAAGAACAATTAGAATAAAGAGACATGATCATTGGAAATTTGGAAGCAGATATTGTCACATTGAGAAAGAATCTTCAAAAGAAAAATATGCAGAACAACTCAAAAGTTCTGGATGACATTATCAACAGTCAAAAACCTTATCATGACAAGTCCAGACTTCGATACAATTAGATAGAAAAGGGATCAATATCAAAAGAAACAAAACAAGAAACATACCCAAAAATCTATGCAGAAACAATCAAATCGGATATGAAGATCTACAAGGAAGATTACATAGAAACTCCTCCACTAAGAAGATTCAGACCTCAGAATCAATGACCGACATAAACAAATATTCCTTAGGAAGAAGAAGGATTCATAAGAGTAACTCCTTTCAAAAGATCTTCAAATCCCAGGTATCAAACTATCTTTTTTGGTTTATGTTATGCATGCAATAATTTTGGACATAAAGTTGTAAATTGTAGAGATAATAGCATGAACATAAACAACTTTGAAATTCATACACAAAATGGCTACCCAAGAAGGCCTAGTGAAACATAGAGAAGAAGCTACAATAGGTTTGAATCATTGAGCACTGAAGTGGAATGCTACAAGTGAAAAAAAATTGGACACATGGCCAAAGATTGTAGAATGGCAGTCCCTCCTAGAGAACCACAACATAGCAACAACAGTCATAAACAAGAACCTCAGAAGAGAACATGGATAAGAAAGTAGAATCAGTATAACAATGAAGAATGCACACTCTCTCTAGAATCTAAGTAGAATAAACGTGGTTGGTATGTTGACAGTGGTTGTTCAAAACACATGACAAGTGATAAAAATAGGTTTCTTACATTAAGAAAGGAAAGATATGGATCTGTCTCCTTCGAAAATTATGATTTAGCTAAAATCATTGGAAAAGGCACATCAGAATTGGAAACAAGAATACCAAGGAAGAAAATGTTCTACTAGTAGAAGATATGAAACATAATATTCTAAGTGTGAGTCAAATGTGTGACCAAGGTCATAAAATTACTTTCGATTCACAAAAGTGCGAGATACGAAAAGAAGGTTCAGGAAAATTGATTGCAACAACTGCAATAACTTCAAGCAACATATATGTATTAAGTGAAATTGGAAATGAAAA